>JZKD02S1777542.1:600255-637032 GCA_000966675.3 Picea glauca
ATTAGGTCTTCTTACATTCGCCTTATTCTATTTTATTGAAAGGTCTTATTAATATTGACCTTTATTACATCTGAATACATTGATCTACCTATGTGCGGGTTAGGACCTTAACATTCTCATTTTCACGACTGCAAGCGTGAAAACTTTGATTTTGATGTCACATTTAAATCATCACTGGATTATTATGATCACTCTTGTATATGTGTTCATTGCGTTTCCAATTTAATTCGCACAGTTGACAAGCCTCCAAGATCTTTACTCATTTGGCATTCTTTAATTGTTAATATGACTTCATTTTTATAAGACTATGATGATATTCTTATGATCGAGTTTTTGATACATTGGTGGTTTTGATGTTCTATAGTCTTTCATCGATTTCTTTTAAACAATTGGTTTCATGAAAACACATTGGCGTTGTGGTTAAACCCTTGGTATAAATCATTTCATACAAAACATATTTTATATGATCGAACCCTTGGTGTTGATTTCAAATCATTATTTTTGGTTTTAAAACTATGCTAAACCTATTGCTCGCGCAAATGTTTGGTTGACTTACCATAGATTTTATTAATTGATTAAATGGCATGGTTTTTAACATATACAATAGTGATTTGAATCATTATATGCGTCATCGGTTGTACTGTGGGAAATGAATGTTTTGCATGGGCTAATCTAGCTCCACCACCTTCGCACATTCGGTCATTAATGCCGTCCCCCTATCCCGAGTTAACTATGTATGATTTCGGGTAAGCCCATGAGGTATCGACCCTGCGTATACTCTGTTCGAACCCTTTCCCATTCATCCAACTCACCGTGTGCTCCTGTCTATGGCACCGGTGGTGTGCATAGAGATGAATGGTAGCCAAACTCTATTGCTATTCGATAATGCCCATAAGGATTTAGAAAACAGTGGTTGGCTGGTGTTTATACAGAGGTTCGAGGGTTTCAACATTTTGGTTTCCCAACAATTCACCCTCACCTTCGACGGGTGTAGGGCTAAAGTAGGAGACATACAGATCGGGATCAATGAGGAATTCTTAAGCTCGGCTATAGGTCAAAGATGGTTTAAAAAATCCAAAGTAGATGAGGTGTCATGGCCATTACTATTCATATCAAGAAAGATTCTTTCTTGTGATAAAGGTATGCCTATGTCTACCCTCAAACCCAGGTGGCACAATCTTTTGGTAATTGTTAAACAGTTTGTGACCTGTGAAGGTCGGTATGGCTTGGTATTTTTGTATCACCTCCAGTTATTGATGAATTTCATAGGTTATCCCTTAAATATGCCACATTACTTCTTGCGTAGTCTTTAAAAAATGTCTAAAAGATTCAAGCGCGAGAAGGCTGATAGCAACCTTTTTCATCACGGCTTGATTAAACTCATTATCGTCCACCATTTAAACCTTAGTGGCGATAATTGGCAAGCCTTCCTATCAAGGAATGGCTTTGCCAATACCGAGTCTGCTCAAATTGACAAGGTTTTGGTTACAAAAACTTTGGTTGGGCCAGCCATGCCATTTCATATCCTTCTACCCCCTGTCAAACCCTCGGATGGTCCTGACATAGACCTACCCAATACTACTGCCAACCCATGTACTAAAGACAAGATTGAGGCCGTTAAAAATCCTATGAGGAACAAAGGTAAGAATGATACTACTGTCAACAGTAGGGGTAAGAAAAATGTATGATTGATATCGAGATACACTAGGAGCAAACACAAGCCAAACGTTGATTAGAAGCCAATAGTGTTGAGCGAGGACTCAGACTCCGATATTGAGCATTTCCTAGCTGAAGAGTACCCCTATTCCCATGGCCTATTCTCTAAGAAACCCTATGACTATGTCTCTAATTTACCCCCGTGCCTCAAAAACAACCCTAACTACCCGGGAATAAAGTTGCACAATGAAATCCTTGGTGACTTAAAGAAACCCTCGCCTGTGATATCAAAGCCCGAGAAACCATGATGTGTCCAATGTAATGCTTGGCTAGAGAGTTATTACACCAAAGTTCCCTTGTTACAATCAAATATCGAATCATTAGAGGAACGGGTGACAGTTCTAGCGAAGGAGAACCATAGGTTACAAGCTAGTGAAAAGAAACAAAAAACCACTGGTTCGATTGTCTTCAGGAACGTCAAAGCGGCAACGGCCTTTGTCAAATCCAAGTTGTCATGATCAAAGCCTTTTCTTACTGCTCAAGTATGAATTTCAATATTAATTTCATTTTATGAGTTGGTTTGGATTAATATAACTGATTGGATTTGCTTTCAATAGCTCTATTCATTTTAATTCAAAATGATTATGTTGCTTTCATTTTATCAAAACAATTTCGTCATAAATCATGACTGGGAAATTTGCTAAAATTGGACAAAGCTATGATTTAGTTAATGAGATTTCATCATTCTCAGTTTAGTTTAAATGATTTGGTTATGCGATTTTGTCATGCCCAGCTTAGTATAATCCATTGATTTGTTTTTTATTATGTTTGGCTTGCTTTTGAAGAAATTTTGTTCGTTTGATTTAGGATAGTCGATTGGGTTTGATTTCGATTAGTTTGGTTTGTTTCTAATAGGTTCAAAAAAATCCTATTGACTTTGATTTACCAAGAACGATTCTGTTTCATTTTGAATCAATATTCTCATTTGGATTTTGATTACATTTGACCTGTGAAAAAGATCTATTTGCTAAAAATCGTGTAGTTGTGTTGATTGACATGATTTTGCATAATGATTGTGTCAGCCCCAATCTGTTTAGATTCATTCTTGTTTCATGTGATTTGCAAATGATTGTTTCATGCCATGATTAGCATGATCATTTGTATATGTTTGATATAGTTCCATTAATTTGAAATATGATCCTGTTGATTTGGTTGTGATTCGACAATGATTTTGTTAATGGCTGAGGCGACATAAACTATTGCACGAATTATTTGTTTAACCGGTTACAGTCTGTGTCAATTGGAATTGGTTCAAGAGAGGTTTTCGTTGGTTCTCAAACTGTCAATCGATTCTTTATTTTCCGAATTGGTAATGAAAGTCATTTGACAAATCTCACATATCCTGGTACCATTTGACGGATTCAATTACGATTTCGTGTGTTTCGATTTGTATACAATTTTTGGTTTGGCATGAATGATTCACTCTATTTAGAATTAGTAATTAAATATTTGTTTTGATAATTCTAATATAATTCTGTTAAGTTCTGGATTGATTTTAAAACGATTATGCGTTCAAATTAGACCAACTACAGAATCGCAAGATTCTGTAGCTAGTCTTAAAAATTAGATTTTTGTCAATTTGTTATTTTTCATTTAATAGTTAGTTTATTAGTGTCATATAAGTAGTTTAGATAGATGTATGTATAGTTCATATTTGTAGTTAGAATTATTATTTTGGTTGCTTAGCTTAGATAGTTTTTTTTTATTTAATTTCTTTCTCATAAAATTATAAAAAAAAACCAATAGTTTCGTTGTCTTAGGACATATTACAAATGATTTTTGCAGGTTTTAATTTAAATCTGTAATCTGTAAATATTGTATATTTGTAATTGAATCTGATTCTGTTGATAAGTGAACATTTAATTTTATAGAATTATAGTTGTATGATTTAGGTAATAGATTGTATATATGTAGTTTAGATTTGTTTATTAGTTTGTTTTAATTATTGTTTTCATTTAGATTAGTTTCTTAGTGTAGTTTTCATTTGTTTTTGTAGGACTTAGATCGGCCAACAGAGCCGCTAAACCCGTTAGGGTGGGTCATCCCAAATGTCTTGGTTTATTTAAACAACCCCGGACCGGATCCACTCTTCTAGTTGGCGAGCGTTCATTTTCGCCTGTCAACAAATGGCACTAGAAGGAGGACCTTAAATTTATTAATGGCATGAGGCAGTCGTAAGACTCCTCCACCACCTAATCACTCACCTATAGTGACAAGAAGTCATTTGAATGATAACATCCCCCCTCAAACAACAACCACATCAAACGATGATCCACAGATCATAGTCAAACCAACAACCCCAAATCCTACAGGTGGTGACATACAAGAGATTGTCCGCCAATCCCTCATAAGAACACATAGTGCCTTAGCATGTTTGAGGCAACCAAATTGATCTTTGGACCAACCTTTAGATTTCTATGATATCAGAGAACAACTCGGAGGCACTAACCTCACTGTGAACCCTACAAATCCAATCCTCACTCCTACTGCAGGAGGATCTAGAATACCTCCCTCACTACCTCCATCATCTCCTTCTTCTTCAGAAGGAGACTCCTCTCACGGAGTCAGTTCCTCCTCTCATCCTTCCACACCGCTTACACCAATGGCCAACCAGAACAATCCTGCCAGACCTTGGCTCGACCAGGATGCGGTAGCCGTACCTGGAGATCAACATCCCTTACCCAAACATCCGAAGAAGTGGCTTCCCAAGTTTGACCCTGACTCTAAACAGATCACTGAAGATCACATTAAAAAGTTTATGTTAGCCATTAGACTCCATAATGTCAAGCATGAAGACATAGTCTATAGGTTGTTCCCCTACACTTTCGAGGGCAATGCATCTACATGGTACTTTTCCCAACAACCCCATACCATCATGTCTTGGGAAAGGTTTGAATCCTTCTTTTTGGAAAAGTTCAGAGACGGTAAGCCTCCCGAAGTCCTAGTCATGGACCTTTCTAGCTTAATAATGAACCCAAAAGAGAAAATAAAGACTTTAATCAAATATTCTTAACACTTAAGAACCGAATCCCTGCGGATTCCATGCCAGCCGAGAATCTTATCATAGCGTACTATACCAAAGCATTGCATCAAGCTATAGCCACTTGGGTTAAACGATCTAAGAAATCCATGTTGTTAAAATACTTCAAAGAGGTCAGCCATATTGAAAAAGACATACTTAGTTTAAAATACACTACTAGCAACGAAACAGAGACTAGTTCTTCTTCCAAAAAGATCGCAATTCTCCCTAGACCTACTCAAACTAAAGCACAACCTGAAAGCTCTGATTTAGAAAACTTAACCAAAGTCATTCAAAAACTATCAAATCAAGTTATAGATTTGAAAAGGATGACCAAAGAAGCTTGTTCGAGCAAAGGTCCTTAAAAACCCTCGTTCAGGAAGCCTTTTCCCACCAACCGACCTAATTCGAATACTGAGGGCCTTAATCTAGAAAGTTTGCAGTATGCCCTTCAAACAATTCTAGAAGCCCAGGATAACTTGATGCCTCTGGAGATTCCTGAGGAGGTTGTTGAACAAGAGACAGTCCAAGAAGAGGAGTCTTCCCCAAACATTTTTGAACACTTCTCGGATAGCATCTTTCAGGCTAACTTCAAGATAGTCCATCCCTACAATACTAGGAGTAAGATAGCAAACAAACCTTCTTTTGAAAACACTGTGACTTTGCCTCCAAAGAAGTCTAAACCAGCTAAGACTAAATAGAATCATGTGAACCCCAACTTAGATTATGATTTAGTTGAAGATCATAAAAAGTTAAGGGCTAACATTTCCGTTTATGAGTTATTGAAATTTCCATTTTTGTTACATAAAATGTTACAGAATATTGTAGAGAATGGAAAAAATGGTAATTCAAGAAATAACAAGGTTGTTCAGAACAAAGTTCCTCAGAAGACTTCTACTAAAAATAATCCTGATCTTCAAGATAAAGGAAGCCTTCCTGTAAATAATGTAAATAATGTAAATAATGTAGATAAATTAACTTTAGACACTGCAAGTAAAAAGCCACAAACTACCACCCTTAGTACTCGCAGAAATGTACCTCCATTTTTGTTAACTTTCAGAATCTTTAATAGAAACGTGCACAATTGTATGGTAGACTCAGGGGCGTCATCCAATGTGATGCCATGGTCTATGTGTCAGAAGATTAACGCTGAAGTAGAACTGTCCACTTTAAAAATCATCCAACTTGATCGAACTAGTGTTAAAGTTGTAGGTGAATTAAGGAATGTGCTTATAATACTATCATCTAACCTCAAGGTTCATCAATTCATTGATATTATTGTTGTGGATATTCCAGAAGTGTATGGTCTATTTTTAAGCAGGAACTAGTCAGAGCAGCTACATGGATATTTCGTGACAGATTGGTCTCACCTGTGGCTCCCAGAGAATGGTAAGCCCAACAATATCAAGGTGAATCATGAACACTACCTTAAGTTCATGGTCATAGATTTGAATGATCCCAAGGAACCATTTACACCTTCTGATGATTCACCCGAAATACAAGGTATGGATACCTTTTTTGGCAATTTCATGGCAGAGGCTTCAGCTATCACTGATCCAGAACAATAGTCCGAGATTGTGGCATATGTGTAGCCAACAAATTCTACACAATAGTCTCATACACCCGATAAAAATCAAATTTGGTATCTTTATTTTGACGGGTCAAAGTCCAAAGAAGGAGCTAGTGCAGGCTGCGTTATTATTGATCCGGCAGGTAACAAAACATTGATTGCATGTAGGTTAGAATTGAATGTACTAATAACACAGCAGAATATGAGGCTTTACTGCAAGGTCTCAGAAAATCTTTAGACATGAACATTAAAAACTTGATTGTCTTTGGCGATTCTGAAATCGTGGTTAGACAAGTAAGATATTCTATCCACTGTCTGTTTCTGCATCTTAAAAGCTACCAATCCGAGGTATGGAATTTAATGAATAAATTTTTCGCTTTCAATATAAATTATATTCCTAGATTGAATAATTATGAAGTAGATATATTAGCTAACATAGCTTCCAAACTCTTTCCTATAGAAGGCTTGTCCCCAGATGCATTCTCCATCGAATTGTTGTTCAGGCCATCCATTCCCGACAACATCATGAACTGGAGAGTCTTCGACGACGACCAACAGATTATTAGCTTCCTGCATATGGAAGAAAATTTTGAAGGTGCGGTGATCGACGAATGCACTCACGATGACAATTTGCGTGATTTCACGGTAATACCAAATCCGAGAACTCCTGAATCTTCATCGGACATGGTAAATTTGATCCCTAAATCTGTAGTTAGATTAGAGAAGTTTTACGATCTTCAAGATAAATTCAAAAAATTGGTCAACTGTAAAACCAATAGTTCCTCTTTATCATATGAAAAAGTGAACTTAGGAACTAATGACAATCCGCAGTGCATTAATTTAGGGGTGTGGTGTTCTCAACAAGAAAAAGCTGCATTTATTAAATTGTTCAAAGAATTTAAAGATGTCTTTGTGTGGATGTATGATGACCTTAAAAATTTTGACCCTAACATCATACAACAAGTCATTCCTATGAAACTCCAAACCTTACCCTTTCAACAGAAATTAAGAAAATTGCACCCTAAGCTTGAACCGACTGTTAAAAAAGAATTAAATAAGCTCCTAAATGCTAAGATAATATTCCCTGTTAGGCACACTCAATGGTTTTCTAACCTTGTCCCTGTCCGAAAGAAAAGTGGGGAAATCCGACTTTGCGTCGATTTCCAAAACCTTAATAGAGCGTCTGATAAAGACAACTAACCTGTCTCACCCATGGAACAGATCCTTCAACAAGTATCTGGTTCTGAGAGGCTATATTTATTGGATGGTTTCTTGGGGTACAACCAAGTCCTGATGTCTCCTCCAGACCAACTTAAAACTACCTTCCGCACTCCATGGGGCACCTTCGCTTATCGAAAAATTCCCTTTGGATTGATTAATGCCGGTGCCACTTTCCAGAGAGAAATGGACATTGCTTTCCGAGGCTTAATCAATAAGTCCATCGTAGTTTACTTAGATGATGTTACTGTATTTTCTAAAAACAAAACCAATCATCTAACTCATTTAAGAGTCGTTCTACAGCAATGTCGTAAATACGACATCTCCTTGAATACTAAAAAATCCATATTTGCAGTAGAACAAGGTAAACTCTTAGTATTTATTGTGTCAAGCAAAGGGATGATTATCGACCCCGAAAGGACTCAAGCCATCTCAAAACTTCCCCCTCCTACTTCCAAAAAGTCCATGCATTCTTTCTTAAGCTAGATAAACTTCATGAGGAGATTCGTCCCCAGCTTCTCTGAAATAGTTAGACCTTTGCAGAATTTAATTAAGAAAGACGGATAATATCATTGTGGATCCTCAGAAAACCAAGCATTTAGTACAATAAAAAATGCCATAATAGATGCTCCTTCTCTCATGAGCCCCGACTTTTCCCAAGACTTCACGCTCTACACTTTTGCTTCTAACCGTTCCTACGTCGTCGTCCTAACTCAAAAGAATGCCAAAAACAATGAAGTACCCATTGCCTTTATGAGATCTGCTTTCAAAGGCGCTGAACTTAATTACCCAGCGGTATATCAATGATCCTACATTGTTTTCAAAGAAGTCAAGCACTTATGATCTTATCTTTGGAAATCTAAGGCAAAATTTATTGTCCCTTATCCAGCCGTCAGGAACCTGTTAGTGCAGAAAGAACTAGGTGAAAAGAGGGCGAACTGGGTTTCTTCTTTACAAGAGTATGACATAGAAATTACCCCATCTTAGATAGTGAGAGGTCAAGGGTTATGCAAGTTAGTTGTTGGTTCAGCAGTAGGACAACAAGAAGAAAGCGATAGGTCAAACCTAGGACAACATGATCAAAATGTAATCCATTGTACACAAAACTCTGTCAGTCCTTGGTATGATGATATAAATTTTTGTCTTGAACATGGGTCAGAACCTTGTCACCTAGATCCCACTAAAATAAGAGCGTTAAGATCTGCCTCCTTTCATTTGGTTAATGGTATTTTGTTTCGTCAAAATTTTGATGGCATGCTGATGTGTTGTCTTGAGAAAGACGAAGCAGAAAAAGTCTTGCTAGAGTTGCATGCAGGAGAAGTTGGTGGTCATTTTGGTGGTGACACCACTGCCCATAAAGTTTTAAGAGCGCGTTATTACTGGCCCACACTTTTTAGAGACGCCCATGCCTTGTGTCGCAAGTGTATTATTTTTCAAAAAGGATCAGGGTGGTTACAGAAACCAACCTTTCCTCTGCAGCCCGTGTCAGTAGATTCTTCTTTTCAGTAGTGGGGCCTTGATATTATAGGTCCAATCAACCCGCCATCCTCACAACAGCATAATTTTATAATAACAGCCACAGATTATTTCACCAGGTGGTTTGAAGCTATTGCATTAAGAATTGTGAATACCAGTCAGGTAATTTCCTTTCTAATTTTGAATATTATCACTCGTTTTGGTATCCCTGATTGTTTAGTATTCAATAACGCTTCTTACTTTTCGTCTCTTGAGATGAGCGAGTTCACTTTAGAAAAAGGAATTAAATTGAAATATTCTGCTAGTTATTACCCTTAGGGCAATGGATTGGCAGAATCAACAAATAAGAATCTGATTAAAATCATCAAGAGAACGGTATCTGAGAATCACAAAAACTGGCACAATGCATTGTTAAATGCAATTTGGGCTAACAGGGTAACACCAAAAACTGTTGTAGGTAACTCCCCCTTCTTTCTCATTTATGGTAGAGAAGTAATTCTGCCACCACATATTCTCCTTCCTTCACTTTAGCTATCGCAGAAAATACAAGAAGAAGATTGTCCCCCTTTGGAAAACCGTATTAACTCTTTAATGAAACTAGAAGAGGTAAGAGCTCAAGCCAAACGTAAGTTAGATTAGCATCAACTAGTGGTTTGATTCCAACTCTGCCTCTGATAGGAACTTCGAAGTAGGTGATCTTGTCTTGAAATGGGAGAAACCGCATGAGGGAAAGGGAGAGAACACAAAATTTTAGAACTTATGGCTTGGACCGTTTTTTATTGCTGAGAAGTTGGGTCCCAGCTCTTTCCAATTGCAGAATCTAGAGATGAAGCCTGACACCTATCCGGTGAATGGCCAGGCTCCGAAAAGATATTTCTCTTGATGACAACCCTTTGTATACTATGTACATACTTTTTTTTTATTTTCTTTTCCTTTTTCTTTTTTGGATTTGATTTTCTTTTACACTTATTAGTTTTGTTTTGGAAATACACATACCTGTATGCTAAACTATTCAGACAAAGAAAACAGAAAATTCTTTCACTGAAATGACTGTTGAAAAATTGTGTAAACATCAATTGTATACTTCTAAAATTTTACATCTGTGTTGGCAAAGACTGTTGTTTGAAAGAAGTTAATTGATTTTGATCTCTGAGTAAAGCCTGTCATGATAATCTATTATCTTCTTACGTTGTTCCTATTCCTCAAGGGAATGACTCAAAAAGATGTCTCCTTGCCTTAGAAAGTTGGTTCTGTAAACAAACCATCTCTGGATCTTAATAAAGGACAGTTTTAAAAAAATCTGTTGAGGTCTATAAAAAAATATGCTAAAGTATCATAATTTTCAGCGTCACCCCGCTCGACTATATACCTTCAAAAAACAAAATAAATCATTAAAAAGAGCCCTGGGAAGTGCTTGTAAACCCGTTGGGATGTTGAACAGGTCTTCTGGCAGTGGGTAAATGCATGCATGATGCCAAGACAACTTCGTCGGGGTACTGAACAGGCCCGCTGGTAGCGAAGCAATGTCGGGTATATGAAAATTTGCAAATATGAAACCTCTTGACCTTAAAACGTCCTTTATTCTAATCCGAAACTTCTTGGTAGGATACAGATATTAGAGTGGGTTAAATGGAAACCATGTCGAGGCTATGGACACCTGCTGGCAGCAGTGGCTGTCAATAGTATTGGAGATTTTATCTTTAATATCATGGCTCACTTATCTTAGGACTGTTATCAGTTTTCATCCTTTAAACACTGTTGGAATATTTGATCATTGATGATGTTTAAACAATTTTTTGGTTATTTTTCTGTGGAATTATTCCTATTATCCTAATCTGAATTTGTTCCTTTGGTAGAGATAACTGCTTCTACCAGTGTGTCGCCATTGTTGGCAGCCGATTCACATTTTTATACTGTCCTTATGAGCTACCTACACCAGTGTTCTGCGAACTTTGATTTTCATCGCAATCTTTGAAATAAAACAACACTGCTATTTTTGCGCAATTTGCACACTTACCTTTGTTCTCGTTTTCACCACTGCAAGCGTGAAAACTTTGATTTCAAAGTCACATTTAAATCGTCACTAGATTATTATGGTCACTCTTGTCTATGTGTTCATTGTGTTTCCAATTTAATTCACACAGTTGGCAAGGCTCCAAGATCTTTACTCATTTGGCATTCTTTAATTGTTAATATGAATTCATTTTTATATACTGTGATGATATTCTTATGATCGAGTTTTTGATACATTGGTGGTTTTGATGTTCTATAGTCTTTCATCAATTTCCTTGACACAATTGGTTTCATGAAAACACATTGGTGTTGTGGTTAAACCCTTGTTATAAATCATTTCATACAACACATGTTTTATATGATCGAACCCTTGGTGTTGATTTCGAATCATTATTTTTGGTTTTAAAACTATGCTAAACCTATTTCTCGTGCAAATGTTTGGTTGAATTACCATATATTTTATTAATTGATTAAATGGAATGGTTTTTAACATATACCATAGTGATTTGAATCCTTATATGCGTCATCAGTTGTACTGTGGGAAATGACTGTTTTGCATGGGTTGATCTAGCTCCACCACCTTCGCACATTCAATCATTAATGCCTTCCCCCTATCCCGGTTTAACTCTGTATGATTTCAGGTAAGCCCATGAGGTATCGACCCTATGTATACTCTGTTCGAACCCTTGCCCGTTCATCCAGCTCACCGTGTTCTCTTGTCTATGGCACTGGTGGTGCGCATAGAGCCGAATGGTAGCCAAACTCTGTTTCTATTCGATAATGCCCATAAGGATTTAGAAAACAGTGGTTGGCTGGTTTTTATACAGAGGTTCGAGGGTTTCAACATTTCGGTTGCCCAACAATTCGCCCTCACCTTCGACAGGTGCAGGGCTAAAGTAGGAGACATACAGCTCAAGCTCAATGAGGAATTCTTAAGCTCGGCTATAGGTCAAAGATGGTTTAAAAAATCCAAAGTAGATGAGGTGTCGTGGCCATCACTATTCATATCAAGAAAGATTGTTTCCTGTGATAAAGGTGTGCCTATTTCTACTCTCAAACCCAGGTGGCATGATCTTTTGGTAATTGTTAAATAGTTTGTGAATTGTGAAGGTCGGTATGACTTGTTATTTTTGTATCACCTCCGGTTATTGATGAATTTCATAGGCTATCCCTTAAATATTCCTCATTACTTCTTGCGTAGTCTTTACAAAATGTCTAAAAGATTCAAGTGCAAAAAGGTTGATAGAAGCATTTTTCATCACAACTTGATTAAACTCATTATCGTCCACCATTTAAACCTTAGTGGTGATAATTGGCAAGCCTTCCTATCAAGGAATGGCTTTGCCAATACCGAGTCTGCTCAAATCGACAAGGTTGTGGTTACAGAAAATTTGGTTGGGATAGTTGTGCCATTTCATATCCTTCTACCCCTTGTCAAACCCTCGGATGGCCCTAACATAGACCTACCCAATACTACTACCAACCCATGTACTAAAGACAAAATTGAGGTCGTTAAAAATCCTGTGAGGAACAAAGGTAAGAATGATACTACTATCAACAATAGGGATAAGAAAAATGTCTGATTG
Source organism: Picea glauca (assembly GCA_000966675.3). Lineage (NCBI taxonomy): Eukaryota > Viridiplantae > Streptophyta > Pinopsida > Pinales > Pinaceae > Picea > Picea glauca. The sequence continues at coordinate 612,854 of JZKD02S1777542.1, forward strand.
ATATCTAGATATGCCAGGAACAAAACCAAGACAAACGTTGAGCAGAAGCCAATAGTGCTGAGCGAGGAATCAGACTCTGATATTGAGCATTTCCTAGCTGAAGAGTACCCCTATTCTCATGGCCTATGCTCTAAGAAACCCTATGACTATGTCTCTAATTTACCCCCGTGCCTCAAAAACAACCCTAACTACCCAGGAATAAAGCTGCACAATGAAACCCCTGGTGACTTAAACAAACCCTCGCCCGTGATATCAAAGCCCGAGCAACCATCATGTGTCCAATGTAATGCTTGGCTAGAGCATTATTACACCAACGTTCCCTTGTTGCAATCAAAGATCGAATCATTAGAGGACCGGATGACAGTGCTGGCGAAGGACAACCACAGGTTACAAGCCAGTGAAAAGAAACAAAAAACCACTGGTTCGATTGTCTTCAGGAACATCGAAGAGGCAACGACCTTTGTCAATTCCAAGTTGTCATGATCGAAGCCTTTTCTTACTGCTCGGGTATGAATTTCGATATTAATTTCATTTTATGAGTTGTTTTGGATTAATATAACTGATTGGATTTGCTTTCAATAGCTCTGTTCATTTTAATTCAAAATGATTCTGTTGCTTTCATTTTATCAAAACAATTTCGTCATGAATCATGAGTGGTAAATTTGCTAAACTCGGACATAGCTATGATTTAGTTAATGATATTTTATCATTCTCAGTTTAGTATAAATGATTTGGTTATGCGATTTTGTCATGCCCAGCTTAGTATAAACCATTGATTTGTTTTTTATTATGTTTGGCTTGCTTTTGAAGCAATTCTGTTCGTTTGACTTAGGATAGTCGATTGAGTTTGATTTCGATTAGTTTGGTTTGTTTCTAATAGGTTCAAAACAATCCTATTGAATTCGATTTACCAGGAATGATTCTGTTTCGTTTTGAATCAATATTCTCATTTGGATTTTGATTACATTCAACCTGTGCAAAAGATCTATTTGCTAAAAATCATGTAGCTGTCTTGATTGATACGATTTTGCATAACGATTGTGTCGGCCCCAATCTGTTTTGATTCATTCCTATTTGATGTGATTTGCAAATGATTGTTGTGTGTCACGATTAGCATGATCTTTTTCATATGTTTGATATAGTTCCATTAATTTGAAATATGATCCTGTTGATTTCGTTGTGATTCGACAACAATTTTGTTAATGGATGAGGCGACATAAACTATTGCACAAATGATTTGTTTAACCGGTTATAGTCTGTGTCGATTGGAATTGGTTCAAGAGAGGTTTTTGTTGGTTCTCAAACTATCAATCGATTCTATATTTTCCGAATTGGTAATGAAAGTCGTTTGACAAATCTCACATATCCTGGTACCATTTGACCGATTCAATTACAATTTCATGTGTTTCGATTTGTATACAAGTTTTGGTTTGGCATGAATGATTCGCTCTGTTTAGAATTAGTAATTAAAGATTTGTTTTGATAAGTCTAATATAATTTTGGTAAGTTCTCGATTGATTTTAAAACGATTCTGTGTTCAAGTTAGACCAGCTACAGAATCGCAAGATTTTGTAGCTAGTCTTAAAAATTAGATTTTCGTCAATTTTATCAATAAAATATCCTCTAAACTTGTCTATTCTTGTCTTCTTTCAGGTGCATATGAATTACAATGATAAATTGGGCATGCTGTGGAAGTTTAGGAGATACTCTGGATATGGTTTTGTTTTAGGTTGTTAGCTTGAGTCAGAAATAGAGACTTGGGATATTATCCTCAGATTTTTGTAAATTGTTTTGATAATTCCCACAGGGATGTTTTACCCTGTGGGAGGTCTTTAAATACTTGTCATTTTTTGTAATGAACCCATCATCATCACTATTGGGGGAACCAGACTATGGATTTATGATACAGACTACGATGAAAGTTGATGTCTTGTAACAAATTTCGCTTTCAATATATCAAACTTTTGTTTCAAGTTTTATTCATATCAGTTTGAAATTAATTTTAGACTACTTTAGCTATCGTAATTCTTTGAAGGTTGATGTGACTTGGTTTATGTGTTATCCATATCTGATCTCTTCTATTTTAAAAGTATAGAAATTACTTTGTTTCAGTTTAATGAATTACAGGTTTACCTTTTTCGTTAAATGAATCATTTTGTACAAATCTTTGCACACAGATTTATCTGACTGTGATGATTTGTAAATTATAAGATTGCTGTAATTTTTTATGTCTTGTTTTTCCTGTCATTTATATTTGAAGAGCATAGCTACTTTCCATTTACGAGAGGCTTGCAGAGAATCTGGTGTGGGTTTCCTCCCTTCGAAAAGCTAAAACAACTATAGCATACAGGACAAACCTGAAGCATTACTTCAGGTCAGTTTGTTATTTGTCATTTAATAGTTAGTTTATTAGTGTCATATAAGTAGTTTAGATAGATATATGTATAGTTCAGATTTGTAGTTAGAGTTATTATTTTAGTTGATTAGCTTAGATAGTTTTTTTTTATTTAATTTCTTTCTCATAAAATTATAAAAAAAAAAACAATAGTTTTGTTGTCTTAGGACAGATTACAAATGATTTTTGCAGGTTTTAATTTAAATCTGTAATCTGTAAATATTGCATATTTGTAATTGAATCTGATTCTGTTGATAATTGAACATTTAATTTTATAAAATTATAGTTGTATGATTTAGGTAATAGATTGTATATATGTAGTTTAGATTTGTTTATTAGTTTGTTTTAATTATTGTTTTCATTTAGATTAGTTTCTTAGTGTATTTTTCATTTGTTTTTCTAGGACTTAGATCGGCCAACGGAGCTGCTAAACTCATCAGGGTGGGTCATCCAAAACGGCTTGGGTTATTTAAACAACCCCAGACCAGATCCACTCTTCCAGTTGGCGATCGTTCATTTTCGCCCATCAACATCCTCCTACATAGTTCCTCAAAGACCCTTCAACCCACTTGTTGACAATCTTAGCCTGCCCATCTATCTGAGGGTGATAGTTGGTGCTAGGTATCAACTCTATCCCCACCAATCGAAACAAATCTCTCCAAAATGTCCCTATGAACCGACTGTCCCTGTCACTGATGATGTTCTTCGGCAACCCATGAAGTCTGAAGACCTCCCTGAAGAAAATCTCGGCTACCTAGACTGCGTTGTATTCTGTTGGTATGGCATAGAAGTGAGAAAACTTGGTCAATCTATCGACCACTACATAGATACAATCCTTACCCTAGACCTTGGGTAGACTGGTGATGAATTCCATAGATATACTCTCCCATTTCTGCTCTAGAATGGGGAGTGGTTGAAGTAGCCCTGTTGGAAGAGCATGCTCTGACTTGTTCTGTTGGCAAGTCACACACTCACTGACATGTATCATAAAGTCTTGTTTAAGGCCCTTCCATGAGAACCTCCCTCTGATCTGTCTATAGGTTTTGAAAAACACCTGTTGGCCTGCTAGAGGTGAATCATGAACTACGGTGAGGATTTTCTTCTTAAGCCTTGAATCTGGCACAAAGTAAACTCTATCCTTGTAAAATATGACATTTTCAATGACCCTGTACTAGTCATCTTGTATCTGGCAATCCATCACCTCACAAGAAAACTTGTTCTTGGAATATCCCGCTAACAAGTGGGATTTCCAATCTACTGAAATCTCCATCAAAGAACATGTTGCAGGTCTCCTCGATAGTGCATCGACCATAATGTTCTTCTTCCCCTTGACATACTCTATGTCAAATTCGAATGCCTATACCTTCATCACCCATTTATGTTGGTGCTCACTGAGGTCCTTTTACTCAAGGAAATACTTCAAACTGTTGTGATCGGTCTTGACCACGAATTTGTTTCCCACCAAATATTGTCTAAACTTGGTCAAGGCATGCATGATTGCCATCATTTCCTTTTCATAAATGGAGTACAACCTCTCAGTTTGACTAAGCTTCCAGATCTCAAATACAATGGGGTGTCCTCCTTGCATCAAAACTGCACTGATCCCTTTTTCGGATGCATCACACTCTAGTACAAATGGCAGGGTGAAGTCTGGTAGTGCCAACATTGGACAAGTGCCCATGACTTTCTTCATGTGATCAAAGGCTTCCTATGATTTATCAGTCCATATGAAGGCCCCATGCTTGATAAGGTATGTCAGTGGTGCTCCAAGCTGAGAAAAACCCCAGATGAACCGTTTGTAATAGTTGCACAGCCCGAAGAAGCTCCTCAATTCTGTCACATTCTTGGGCGTCGACCAATCTAGAATGGCCCTGATCTTCTCTTGGTGCACCTGTACCCCCCGTGCACTGATGATGTGGCCTAATTAAAGTAGCTCTGTCATACCAAACTCGCACTTGGACTCTTTGGCATATAATGATTGTGCCTCCATGATGCTCAATACCTCATCCAGGTGCCTCATATGCTCTTGCCATGACCAACTATAGATCAATATGTTCTTGAAGAAAACCAAGACTGATTTCCTTAACTGATCCTTGAATATATGGTTCATGCAAGACTGGAATGTAGCTGGTGCATTGGTTATCCCAAATGGAATAACCAGGAACTGAAAATGTCCAAAATGACATCGAAATGTCGTCTTTTCTATGTCCTGCTCTCGGATGTTGATCTGGTGATATCCAGAGCGTAGATCAATTTTTGAGAAGAAAACTACCCCATGTAGTTCATCCATCAACTCGTCAATGCATGGGATAGGGTACCGGTTTTTTATGGTTTTCTTGTTCAAGGCTCGGTAATCAATGCACATACTCATGGTGCTATCGAATCTTTAGAACTAAGACAACTGAAAAAGCAAATGGGCTACTGCTTGGTCTGATGTGTTCCATCGCCAACAATTCCTTGGTTTCCTTCTCTATCTCATCCTTGAACCTCCTAGGATGATGATAGGAGGGGGGTGATCATAGGTTTGGCCCCCTCCTCTAACTCAATGGTATGCTCAAACCCCCTGTTAGGTGGTCTCCCTAGTGGGATTGCCTCAAAGACTTGATGATGTCATCCCAATAAATTATTAATCTCTGTGTGGTATTGTTGTCGATCTTTTGAATCCTTCTGAGTAGTGATCAAATATTCTGTGGCATATGCTACCTCTGCATGTCTGAATATCCTCTCCATCCTCTTGGCTAAAACTGTCCTAGGTGCTTCTGTCGACATACCTCTTAGAGAAACCTTCTTCCCATCTTGATCTCTGAATCCCATTTCCAAGGTTTGGTAGCTGGTAGTGATTTTTCCCAAGGTAATCATCCACTGAACTCCTAACACCACATTTGTGTCCAATAGGTCAACCACATAAAATGTGTCTCTCACTGTGTAGTTTCCTAACTTCATCTCTAAGTTTGGGATTCTATCTAGACACTCCATTGTGTGGCCATCTTCTACTGCAACATCAAACCCCTCAAACTCCTCTGTTTGAAGTGCCCATCTTGATACTAGTGAAGCGTCGATGAAGTTGTGGGTGGCCCCACCATCTATTAGGGTGATTGCCCACTGCCCCTAAATAATCCCTTTTATACAGAGAGTATCATACCTAGGAACACCGTAAAGGGTATCTATGACTCCTCCCTTTGCTATTTTCCTCCTGTTAGCCTGCTCTGGCAGTTGTGGGACTATTGGAGGATGGGATCCTACTGGTGTCAGTGGTCTACGGGGAATATTCTCCTCTATTGGTGCTGACTCCTCTTCTAAACTAGTGGATCCACTGTCCTTCTCCTCCTCCTCACTATCCACATTGTCTTATGCTACCTCAATATAATGAATCTCTCCCTTGCCCATGCACCTGTGGCCTGGGACCCAAGGATCTCTGTAGCTGAAGCAAAGCTTCTTCCTCATAAGATCTCGCCTAGTCTCATCATCCAATTTCTGCTTGCCCTTCCATTCTCTCTGGAATGGCTTCCTGTCTTGATCCCTCTAGGGCACAAATGGTTTGGAGAAATTTTTAGTATTTGTCACTGAGTCTGCTAGACCTCAAGTGTGAAGGATGGCATCCTGCAAATTGGGAGGCCTGTATGCCTTCACCCATCCTCTCAAAGGATCTGTGAGTCCTTCTGTGAATAGCATGATCGGCCTGGGTTCTGATATATCTGTCACTACCCTGGCTACCCGCTAAAACTCTGTGATGAACGCCTCTGCTGTGATAGTTTGTCTCAACTAGGCTAGATCCATGAAGTGTATCTCAAGATCATTTCTATCAAACCTATCCATGAGCCTATCTGTAAAATTCCTATAGGAGGTGATGCGACTATGAACCAATGTCACCAGTCCATGATACCATCACTCGTGTTCCTCACCCTCCAAGTGTAAGGTCACGAAACTGATGGCCTCTGTCTCGGTCATCTGGTTGAGCTTGTAATACGTCTCTAGCTTCTGTACCCAAGCTCTGGCAGTGTATCTAGACTATCTGTCGAAATAAGGGATGGTGAGTTTCTCAAATTTTCAGATGAAATCGAGGTTATGCCCCTATTGTTGTTGTGGTCCTTCCCTCTGCGGCTATCTGGGGCAGTTCCCGAGACTGAGTCCACAGTACTTGACTAAGGTCATGTCCTGATGGAAGTCATGACCCAATGCTACATACTCCCTCTTATACTCTGCAATGTCATCGGCATGAGTGGGTGGCCTATGTGCTATTGGTGGCAGTGCTGCTACCAGGGGTGCCCTCTAGAAATTGGGAAACAAGGGTTTGGGAATCCTACTCACAGAGGTGTATTCACGAGAGGGTTGCTGGGGTCTATTTCCTTCTCTTGAGTTTTTGTCTGCTGCATGCGGGACTTGTGTATCTGGGGTGCCCACTCTAGATAATCTATCAACCACTTGTGCCAAGGACTAAGACATGGTCTGTTGACTAGCTAACATACCATTGATAACCTGCATGAAAGCTGCCTATGGATTTACGGGGGCCTTGCCACTGCGATTTGGTTGCTCATATATTTCTCCTAGCATCCTCTCTGCCTCGCGCTCAACCTCACACTCTACCCTTCTCTCTACTTCTCTATGTGCCTCTTCATCTTCCTTTGAGCTAGGAGGAAAAGGGGGAAAATCAGGCCTATGCATTATTTCCTGATGCCTGTTGTAAGTGACATATTCATCACATGCATGTTCACGACCTTATGGGTCTTCTGCTACACTCATTGTCTTCAGTCACATTATGGAAGGACTAAAGCTCTAATACCACTGGAATGTTCCTGACTTGGCTAGTCTAGGAAACATTGTTAATGTGTGTGTAGGATCAAAGGTTTATAGCATATAAATGATCATACAAATAATAAACGCGACAAAAGGACTGCAAAGTTTGTATTATGATATCTCTGTGGATTACAAAATGGTCAAATGCAGCTGAATAACTGACAATACTCGACTAGATCAACATACAAAGGATCTTAGCCAAAATAAAAATAAGCAACTATGGTTGAATAAAATAACAGCACTCGGCTTGATCAAAGACAAAAGGATCTTAGCCGGAATACAAATAAGAAACTAAAGGATAATACCCAAAATATGGGAGCACTGCGGAATCAATGAAGAATGATGTAAGACCTGGATGATATTCTCGGTGACTAGGGTGTGTCTTTCAACACCGAAATCAACCATCTGGTGTCTTCCTCTTGGAATACACTGAACTATCTCTTCTGAGATGCACCTCTTCTCCTCAATGACAAGTCATAATCTTCATAATGATGAATTAGGTCGCTGACCCTTCCTTTATAGCTTTCCAAAACCCTAAATCATGTTGAAACCCTAATTCACCGTTGACTTCTATTTTTAGCTCATAATGACTTAAAAATGTTGTTAACCCTTGTTATCTCAATGTCACTTTCCGAATATAACACCTGTGACTAGAGTGACCTCTAGTAACCTTGTTTACCCCTCTTTGGCCCTAGATATAGTCTAATAGGGTGGTTTAGACCATTAATCCTCCTTTTCTGGAGCTCCTATTTGGAAAGGGACATTACACCACATCTTTACTCTTCGGTCTAGGAACTATTTCCCATACTTCATTCTTTATTATGGATTGGTATTCCTCTGTTATGGCATCTTCCCATTCTTTCCTCTGAATGGATTCTTCAAAGAAGGTAGGCTCCTCCTCTAGAAGATCACACATCAAAGCCGTATAACTAGAGAATGGATTTGGTCTTTTCACCTGTCTCCTAGTTCCTTTAGGAACACCATACTTATCTCCATATTGAATAAGCTCTCTAGCCCAAGTTGGCTTTCTTTTATGGAGGATCGTCATCTGAGGAAGTTATTAAACTTCTAATATATCATGGTCTTCTAGAATTTCTTGATCAAGGGAAGTTACGACTTCCCTCACTAGTTCTATGACTCTGGGAACCTCCCTCACTGTAGTTCTGGGGATTACGGGTTCCTTTTCATATACTTCTTCAAGCTGACATCTTCTTGATTTCTTGAGCACTACATCTTCATCAAATGTCACATTCTTGCTCATCTCAATGTGGCAGTGACCTGGTATGTAAATTCTGAAGGCCTTAGATACTTCACAGTATCACAGAAATATTCCCTTCTTTCTTGAAGGTTCTAGATTGTTTCTCTTCTCTTTCGAAATATGTATAAAAATTGGACAGCCAAATATTTTTAGATGGCTTACCTCTGTCTTATTTCCAGTGAACATCTCTTCAGGGGTCTTTTACGCATATACCCCTGACGCTCGGGCTGAGATCCACTCACAGGATCGTTCTTATCTCCTCGAGCTGAAGCAACTCCTTTGGTTCCTTACTGAAACCTTCAATGAATCTGATCCACAGGTCCTTCACGAATCTCCACCTGCACCACATGTACTGGGTGTGAGTCTTTTCCTCCACACGACCACAACCCGAGCCTTAGCGCAAGCACCTTTCATGACTCACTATCTCACAAGTTCTTGAGTCGAAGACCCTTAACTCTTCTTTTCTAAACTTTCGATACCCGAGATGACTATACAGGTATAGCCCTTCCTTGATAGCGCCTCTTCTAGCGACCACCTACTAGGGATTAAATCTAACACCCTTCGATACTCGTGAATTCATGAGTTGAAGGATTGAACCTTCCTTCTCCTCTTTCATGAATTCATGAGACGCAATAAGTCAACAGTATGTTGACTCCTGCCCAGGATACAAGTTTCTACCTATTAACCACGCAGTCCCCACCTGATGGATATGCCACGTGTTCACACAAGCCTTAGCTCTTGGCACTTTGTGACTTCCACAGTTGAAAGTGACTCCTCTCAACCTATGAACCTTTGAGTGCATGATATGGTGAAGGTTCTGATCCAACGGTCTTCCTGTGACCTGGATCCAACAGTTGTCTCTTCTCCTTGCTACTCGAAGCTTCACGCAATCAAGAGATTTGTCTTCCCTCTATAAACTTTCGAACTCCAAATCCATGAGATAACCCAATGGTCCTTTGAACTCTGGTTAGTTCCCTGATCACTACCACGTGTCCTCCACAGATGGATGATCCTGATCACTTCGAGACTTCGCAATTCATGAAGTCAAAAGACTTCCTTGTTCATCTCTCCAATGTCGAATCCCTCATATATGAGGATATTGTGACATGCATCCTCTATAGATGGACTGCTCTGATGTCTTTAGGACTTCGCGATCCATGACCTCTAGTCTCTCGGTCTCTTGTCCTCAGAACCTCTGAAGTTCCGAACCCCAAAATCCCAATGCCTCTATCGTTTCGGGAATTTCTGAGTTCTCTCCTCTACTTGCAAGGGTTTAAACCTCGTGATCCTTTCAACAGATCCGATGGACATCGGCTATATGATCTAGATATGATGACCCAAATCTACTATTTTCCACTACACTCTCCTGTGTGCACCTGGGCGTGAACGTCAATGGTCCAGATATTATCTTCACCTGATCCGACGACAACTGTGATTCCCTCCTTGTGGCACTCCCTGTTCATCTCTTCTATGTTGAATCCCCGAGATATGAGGATCTCGTGACACGCATCCTTTGCATATGGACTGCCCTAATGTCTTCAGGAATTTGCGACCCATGACCTCTAGTCTCCCGGTCTCCTTTCCTCAGAATCTCCGAAGTTTTGAACCCTGAAATCCTGATGCCTGTACCATTTCAAGACTTTCTAAGTTCTCTCCTCTACTTGCAAGGGTTTAAACCTCATGCTCCTTTCAATAGATCTTATGGATATCGGTTGTATGAGATATATCTGATGTCCCAGATCTACTCTTTTCCGCTGCACTCTCTTGCATGTTCTTGGACGTGAAATTCAATGGTCCAGATCTTAACTTCGCCTGATCCGATGGCAGCTATGATTCTGTCCTTGTGGCGCTATATTTCTTTCGAACCTTGGAAGATCACAATTTATCAAATTCCTCGACCTTTGCTTCCTCTCGCGAAGCCTAAATCCTTGGCTCTCTCCTGCATTCTTAAGAAACTTTCCCTCTTGAGATTTATTCTCTTCAAATCCTCGAAGGATTCTTCGACCTCTGTGCTCCTTCCAGGTCTCTGTCCCTCCTGGACTTTGCTTTCTTTGAACTCGTGAAAGGATTCCTGACTCCTACACTCCTTCCAGAGTCTCTGCATGCATGAAGGTGCTATCTGTTCCAAGCTTCTCTGTTGCTCGGACCTCTAAGGGACTTCACCCTTTTTCCTTCTCCCTCAGATAGAGAATCCGATGCCCTCTTGGAAATCTCTTGCTCAAGAAACTCTTTTATGAGTCTGCAGGGTATTCAACAACCCTGTGAAGTTCCTAACCCTTGGATGCTTCTTTTTTCCAAAACTCAAAAGAGTTCTTCCCTGTGCTCTCTCTGCACACGAACTCAATTCCCTCCTGGTAGATTCTCTCCTCATAGAATACCACAATGATTATGTCTTCACCCTAAACTCAAGTAAGAGTTCTCTCCTACACTCTGTGTGCTAGCTTGATGCCCTCCTAGCAGAGTTTCTATAGAAATCCTCAGATATTCTATCTTCCTCCTTGAACTCACAATGGAGTCCTTCCTCAATGAAACTCGTGCATCAACTCAATGCCCTCCTGGTAGAGTTTCTACAGAAATCCTCAGAGATTATGTCTTCTATTATGTCCCCCTCTACATAGTCTTACCTCCAAGGTATTAAACTACCTTGAGGTTTCTCTTCGATTTTAAGACTTTGGCCGGTGCACCCTCCTGGCACGTCTTTTTCCAAATTTCGTAGAATTGGAAGTGCACTTTGTGCACTAGCTCTCAGAAGCCGCAACATTCTATCACGCCCTCTTGGCATGAAGCCTCAAAGAACCCCAAACCTGAAATCACAGAATCCACAGATAGCAGAACCTATCTCTCCCTGCAAATGCACACTAACACACATTCACAGCATATAAAAAACACACATAAAGAGATTCATCCATACACATAAACACACAAAGAATCTCATGCAGGAAAAACTTCTCTTTGTATTAATCAAGAATGCATGTACAAAGGTTATGAGCGTGGACTACAATAGAGTCTCAGCTCCTTCTCCTATCTGCTCTACTCTACCTTCTCTCTCAAAATAAGATCGAAAATATCTTTTACATGAGGGGGGATCTTTGATCTCTTCCCTCCATCTCACCTACTCTATTCAATTACATTGACTTTACATTGAATGGGATATCTAGTCAAAATAGGATCTAGATCCAGCCTTACAACCATTTAAGGCTACCTACATCTAAAGCCTACGTATAGGCATGGCATTTTGTCTCTACCAGCCTGACAAATATTAAATTCCCTTCATTCAAATTCAAAATATGAGAGGGTTGGCACTTCTCTTCCTTGAATGTGCTCTTTGAATGTGTTGAGTGGGATGGCTAGCTGGTGCGTGGATGGTTGGAGTGATGCTCCTGCATCATACTCCTATGTTGTGAAAAATCCATGAGCTCTCCACCCTAGCTGTTGAAATCCACCTGGATCCCAAAAAACTCTTTGGAGCTGTCTATTTGCTCCATCTCTCTGTTGTTGTTGTTTCTTCCCTTCTACTTCGACATGTCCTTTATTTTTCAGCTTCCCTCTGTTGATCTCCTCTGCTGATTTCAACATCAACCTCCTGAGTTGTTTTATCTCCTCGTCCAGCTGCTCCCATGGATGGCTCTATGGATGTAGTCTCCTCGGCTGCATTTCTTCTCTACAAATGGAGAGATCATCATGATCTCCCATGTCATCTTCTCCATCTCTTATGGCCTTTAATTTCCACCCTACTGCAAAGTTCAACTTTGTAGTCCTATCACTGAGTTGCTGCTCAAATTTTCCCTGTGATAGCTCTACTGCTGCCATATCTTTTTATGTTGGCTCAAGTCCAACCTCTCCCAGCTCCTCCTTAGGCTGGTAGTCTCTTTCTGCCTCCACCCTAAGTTGTTGGATGTGCATGCCCTACACCTTCATCCTTCTCTCTAGGGATTCAAACTCTTGATACAACTCATCAAAATCTATGTTGTCTTCTTCCTCTTCTTCTTCTCCTACTGCAAGCTTCAGTGATGCAGTCTTCTCAGCTTCCTAGCTAAATATGTTGAGCCATTCCTTAGAATTCTCATCTTCTTCTTCTTCTTGGGTAGCCTCTAACATCTGCTCCAATCCTCCCTCTTCATTGACAGTCTCTGCTGGTTGTCCTTCTGCTACTTCTGCAACACAAGATCTCACCTAAACTGGGCTGAGTGATAGGAATATCTGAATTCCTCCAATCATCAGAATGCTCTCCTGATCCTCCTCTGTCAGCTCCTCTGGCTGATCCGAACTCATCTCTGAGTTCATGAGACTTTCACACAGCCTCATTTCTGTTCCCATGCCCTCCTGGAAAATTTGAAACTCTTTTCTGCCCTCTTGGCAGTCTATGAGATCCTCGGATCCCATCTCATTGCCCATCTGACAAACTGTATTTCCCTCACTACTCACTTGGCAGTCGCTAATATCTAATCTCTTTCCATTGCCCTTCTAGCAATATGAATTCCCCTCATTGTCCTCCTGAAAGTCTATGAGATCCTATGAGATCCCACAGTGATCCCATCTCATTTCCATCCTGGTAATTGGGAATTTCCTCTCTGCCCTCTTGGTAGTCTCTGAGATCTTTCATTGATCTCATTTCATCCAAATCATTGAGATTTCTTCCAGTCTCTAGTTCACATATCTGAACCATTTCCATCTGTTCATCCCTGAGGATTTTAGCATGACTCAACCACATTTTCAATAGCCTCTGTTGTCTTTTGGCCACCAATTACCTGAATGGCCATTTTAACTTCATCCTCATGGGCCATTCATACACCCATCTTGACCTTGCATTGCTACATCCACAATGCAAGTTCCTCCATTCTCTCTCTAATCTAAGAGAGATCTTTATCCATCTCAACTTTTCTCAACTGTTGATGGATCTTCTTTTCATTGCATCTATGGACTTCAGTAGCCATTTCCCTACTCATGTCTGCCCTCCTGGAAAACCTGCTACTGTCACTCTGCAATTGAGAGTGCTTCTAGCATCCCCTACAGTCCTCTGACTGTCTTCTTTACTGCTGCATACTTGCAACAATATTCACAGAGCTTCAACACTCTACCTACATTTTCCTCTAAATGTAATATACAAACAGAGTCAAGCTCTGATACGACTTTGATGTAGATACCCTTGAACCTCAGGTTGAGATCCTCTCATAGGATCATTCCTATCTTCTCGAGCCGAAGCGTCTCCTTTAGTTCCTTCCTGAAACCTTCAACGAATCCGATCCACAGGTCCTTCAAGAAACTCCACCTGCACCACGTGTACCAGGTGTGAGTCTTCACCTCTACACGACCACAACCCAAGCCTTGGCGCAAACACCTTTCGTGACTCACTATCTCACGAGTTCTTGAGTCGAAGACCCTCAACTCTCCTTTTCTAAACTCCCGATACCCGAGATGACGATACAGGTATAGCCCTTCCATGCTAGTGCCTCTTCTAGTGACCACCTGATAGGGCTTAACTTTAACACCCTTCACTATGCGTGACTTCATGATTTGAGGGATTGAACCTTCCTGCTCCTCTTTCGCGAATCCATGAGACACGATAAGTCAATAGTATGTTGACTCTTGCCCAGGTGACAAGCGTCCACCTATTAACCATGTCGTCCCCACTTGATGGATATGCCACGTGTTCATACGAGCCTCGACACTCAACACTTCAAGACCTCCACAGTCAAAAGTGTCTCCTCTCAACCTCCAAACCTCTGAGTGCACGATATGGTGAAGGTTTTGATCCAACAGTCTTCCCATGACCTGGATCCAATGGTTTTATCTGATCCTCGCTACTCAAAGCTTTGCATAATTAAGAGCTTGGTCTGCCCTCTCCAAACCCTCGAACTCCGAATCTGTGAGATAATCCAATGGTCCTTCAAACTCTCGTTAGTTCCCTGATCATTGCCACGTGTCCTCCACAGATGGGCGATCTTGATCACTTCGGGACTTTGCAAGTCATGAAGTCAAAATACTTCCCTATTCAACTCCCTGATGTTGAATCCTCGAGATATGAGGATCTCATGACATGCATCCTCCACAGATGGACTACTCTAATGTCTTCGAGACTTCGTGACCCATGACCTCTAGTCTCCAGGTCTCCTGTCCTCAGAACTTCAGAAGTTCCGAACCCCAAAATCTTGACGCCTCTACTATTTCGGGACTTTCTGAGTTCTCTCCTCTACTTGCAAGGGTTTAAACCTTGTGCTCCTTTCAACATATCCAATGGATATCTGTTGTATGAGCTAGATCTAACGACCCAGATCTACTCTTTTCTGTTGTGCTCTCCTGCATGCACCTATACATGAACTTCAACAGTCCAAATCTTATCTTCGCCTGATTCGGCGACAGTTGTGCTTCCCTCCTTGTGGCACTCCCTGTTCATCTCTTCGATGCCAAATCCATGAGATATGAGGATCTCATGACACGCATCCTCCACATATGGACTGCTCTGATGTCTTCGGGACTTCGTGACCCATGACCTCTAGTATCCCAGTCTTTTGTCCTCAGAATCTCTGAAGTTCTGAACCCCGAAATCCCAATGCCTCTACTGTTTCAGGACTTTTTGAGTTCTCTCCTCTGCTTGCGAGGGTTTAAACCTCATGCTCCTTTCAACAGATCCAATGGATATCGGTTGTATGAGATAGATATGACGACCTAGATATACTCTTTTCTGTTGTGCTCTCCTGTGTGGACTTGGACATGAACTTCAACGGTCCAGATCTTAACTTCGCCTGATCCAACGACAGCTATGCTTCCCTTCTTGTGGCTCTCTATTTCTTCTGAACCTTGGAAGAACCCAAGTTATCAAAGGCCTCGGCCTTTTCTTCCTCTTGTGAAGCCTATATCCTTGTCTCTCGCTTTCATTCTTAACACACTTTCCCTCCTGAGATTTATTCTCTTTGAATCCTCGAATGATTCTTTGACCTCTGTGCTCCTTGCAAGTCTCTGTCCCTCCTGGACTTTTCTTGCTTTGAACCCGTGAAAGGATTCTCGACTCCTACACTCCTTGTAGATTCTCTACATGCATGAAGGTGCTATATGTCTTGAGTTTGTCTGCTACTCAAACCTCTAAGGGACTTCACCCTTTTTCCTTCTCCCTCAGATGGAGAATCTGATGCCCTCTTGGCAATCTCTTTCTCAAGCAAATCTTTGTTGAGTGTGCAGGGTATTCAGCAACCCTGTGAAGTTCCTATCCCTTGGACACTTCTTTGTTCCATAACTCAAGATAGTTCTTCCCTGTGCTCTCTCTGCACACCAACTCCATTCCCTCCTAGTAGATTCTCTCCTCACAGAATACCACAGTGATTCTGTCTTCACCCTGAAATCAATAAGAGCTCTCTCCTGCACTCTATGTGCTAGCTCGATGCCCTCTTGGAAAATTTTCTACAGAACTCCTCAGAGATTATGTCTTCCTCCTTGAACTCACAATGGAGTCCTTCCTCAATGCAACCTATGCATCAACTCAATGCCCTCCTAGAAGATTTTCTATAGAACACCTTAGAGATTTTGTCTTCTACCGTGTCCTCCTCTATACAGTCTTACCTCCAAGGTATTCATCTACCTTGAGGTTTCTCTCTGAGTTTAATACTTCGGCTGGTTCACCCTCCTGGCACGTCTTTATCCAAATTCTGTAGAATTGGAAGTGCACTGTGTGCATTGGCTCTCAGAACCCACAACATTCTATCACGCCCCCTTGGCATGAAGCCTCAAAGAACCCCAAACCTGAAATCACAGAACCCATAGATAGAAAAACCTATCTATCCCTGCAAATGCACACTAACACACATTCACAACATATAAAGAACACACATAAAGACATTCATCCATACACATAAACACACAAAGAATCTCATGCAAGAAAAACTGCTCTTTGAATTAATCAAGAATGCCTATACTAAGGTTATGAGCGCGGACTGCAATAGAGTCTTGGCTCCTTCTCCTATATACTCTACTCTACCTTCTCTCTCAAAATAAGATCAAAAATATCTTTTACATGAGGGGGGCTCTTCAAGCTCTTCCCTCCATCTCACCTACTCTATTCAATTACATTGAATTTACATTGAATGGGATTTCTAGTCAAAATCAGAGCTAGATCCATCCTTACAACCATTTAAGCCTACCTACATCTAAAGCCTATGTATAGGCACGGCCTTCTGGCTGTAACAACCTTACAAATATTAAATTCCCTTCATTCAAATTCAAAATATGAGAGGGTTGGCACTTCTCTTCATTGAATGCACTCTTTGAATGCACTGAGTGGGTTGGCTGGCTAGTGCATCGCTGGCTGGAGTGAGTCTCCTACATCATACTCCTCTACTATGAAAAATCCATGAGCTCCTGCTCATGAGCTCTCCACCTTGGTTGTTGAAATCCACCTAGATCCCAAACAACTCTTTGGAGCTGTCTATCTACTCCATCTCTCTGTTGCTGCTACTGGATTTGTTGTTTCTTCCCTACTGCTTCGACAGGTCCTTTGTTGTTCATATTCTCTCTGCTGATCTCCTCTATTTATTTCAACATCATCCTCCTGAGCTATCCTATCTCCTCATCCAGCTACTCCCATGGATGGCTCTGTGGATGAAGTCTCCTCAGTTACATTTCTTCTCTGCAAATGGGAAGATCATCATGATCTCCCATGTCATCTTCTCCATCTCTTGTGGCCTTGAATTGCCACCCTACTGCAAAGTTCATCTCTACAGTCCTATCACTGAGTTGTTTCTCAACTTTTCCCTATGACAGCTTTGTTGCTGCCATATCTCTTTATGTTGGCTCAAGTCTAACCTCTCCCAGTTGCTCCTTGGGCTGGTATTCTCTTTCTGCTTCCACCCTGACTTGTTGGACGTGCATGCCTGCACCTTCACCCTTCTCTCCGAGGATTCAAATTCTTGATACAACTCAACAAAATATATGTTGTCTGCTTCCTCTTATTCTTCTCCTACTGCAAGCTTCAGTGCTGCAGTCTTCTCAGCTTCCTAGATTAATATGTTGAGCCATTCCTCAGAATGCTCATCTTCTTATTCTACTTGGGTAGCCTCTAACATCTGTTCCAATTCTCCCTCTTCATCGATAGTCTCTATTGGCTATCTTTCTACTATTTCTGCAACACAAGCTCTCACCTCAACTGGGTTGAGTGGCAGGAATATCTGAATTCCTCCAATCATCAGGATCCTTTTGATCCTCCTCTATCAGCTCCTCTGGCTGATTCGAACTCAACTCTGAGTTCATGAGACTTTCACATAGCCTCATTTTTGTTCCCATGCCCACCCGACAAATTGAAACTCTTTTATTCCCTCCTAGAAGACTATGAGATCCTCAGATCCCATCTCATTGCCCATCTGGAAATCTGTATTTCCCTCACTACTCACCTAGCAGTCGCTCAGATTTGATCTCTTTCCATTACCCTGCTGGGAATATGAATTCCCCTGGCTTTCCTCCTGACAGTCTATGAGATCCCGCAGTGATCCCATCTCATTGCCCGCCTGTCAATTGGGAATTTTCTCTATGCCCTCTTGGTAGTCTCTGAGATATTTCAGTGATCTCATTTCATCCACATCACTAAGATTTCTCCCAGTCTCTGGTTCACATATCTAAACCATTTCCATATGTTCATCCCTGAGGCTTTCAGCATGCCTCAAGAACATTTTCAACAGCCTCCACTGTCTTTTGGCCACCAATTCCCTGATTGGCCATTTTACCTTCGTCCTCATGGGCCATTCATACACCCATATTGACCTTGCATTCTGTTGCATCCACAATGCAAGTTCCTCCATTCTCGCTCTGATCTCAATGAGATATTTATCCATCTCATATTTTCTCAGTTGTTGATGGATCTTATTTTCATCACATCTATGGCCTTCAATAGACATTTCCCTACTCCTGTCTTCCCTCCTAGAAAACCTGTTGTTGTCACTCTGCAACTCAGAGTGCTTCCAGTGTCCCCTACAATCCTCCAACTATCTTCTTGACTGATGCGTACCTACAACAATCTTCATAGAGCTTCAACACTCTACCTTCCTTTTCCTCTGAATGCAATATACAAATAGAGTCTTTCTCTGATACCACTTTGATGTAGATACCCCCAAGCCTCAGGCCGAGATCCTCTCATAGGATCATTCTTATCTCCTCAAGATGAACTTGCTCCTTTGGTTCCTTGCTGAAACCTTCAACGAATCCGATCCATAGGTCCTTCACGAAACTCCACCCACACCACATGTACCAGGTGTGAGTCTTTGCCTCCACACAACCACAACCCGTGCCTTAGTGCAAGATCCTTTTGTGACTCACTATCTTGCGAGTTCTTGAGTTGAAGACCCTTGACTCTTCTTTTCTAAACTCCTGATACCCGAGATGATGATACGGGTATATCCCTTCCTTGCTAGCGATTCTTCTAGCGACCACCTGCTAGGGCTTAACTCTAACACCCTTCGCTACTAGTGACTTCACAAGTTGAAGTATTGAACCTTCCTGCTCCTCTTTCACAAATCCACGAGATGCAATAAGTCAACAGTATGTTGACTCATGCCCAGGTGAAAAGCATCCACCTATTAACCATGCGGTCTCCACCTGATGGATATGCCACGTGTGCACACGAGCCTCGGCTCTCGGCACTATGCGACTTCCACAATCAAAAGTGACTCCTCTTAACCTCCGAACCTATGAGTGCACAATATGGTGAAGGTTCTGATCCAACGGTCTTCCCATGGCCTAGATCCAATGGTTGTCTCTGCTCCTCACTACTCGGAGCTTTGCGCAATCGAGAGCTTGGTCTGCCCTCTCCAAACCCCTGCACTCTGAATCCGTGAGATAGCCCAATTGTCCTTCAAACTCCCATTAGTTCCTTGATCACTGCCATGTGTCCTCCATAGATGGATGATCTGGATCACTTCGACACTTCGCAAGTCGTGAAGTCAAAAGACTTCCATGTTCAGCTCTCCGATGCTAAATCCCCAAGATATGAGGATCTCGTGACATGCATCCTCCATAGATGTACTACTCTGATGTCTTTGGGACTTCGCGACCCATGACCTCTAGTCTCCCGATCTCCTCTCCTCAAAACCTCTGAAGTTCCAAACCTCGAAATCCATTTCGGGACTTTCTGATTTCTCTCCTCTTCTTGCAAGGGTTTAAACCTGGTGCTCCTTTCAATAGATCCGATGGCTATTGCTGTATGAGCTATATCTAATGGTCCAGATCTACTCTTTTCTATTGTGCTCTCCTGCGTGCACTTGGATGTGAACTTCAATGGTCCATATCTTATCTTCACGTGATCCGACGAAAGTTTTGATTCCCTTCTTGTGATGCTCCATGTTCATCTCTCCGATGTTGAATCACCGAGATATGAGGATCTCGTGACACACACCCTCCGCAGATGGATTGTTCTGATGTCTTCAGGACTTCGCAACCCATGACCTCTAGTCTCTCGATCTCCTGTCCTTGGAATCTTCACAGTTTCAAACCCTGAAATTCTGATGCCTTTATCGTTTCAAGACTTTCTAAGTTCTCTCCTTTGCTTGCGAGGGTTTAAACCTTGTTCTCCTTTCAACATATCTGATGGCTATCGATTGTATGAGCTATATATGATGGCCCAGATCAACTCTTCTATGCTGCGCTCTCCTACGTGCACCTGGACATGAACTTCAACGGTCTAGATATTAACTTCACCTTATCTGACGGTAGCTATGATTCCCTCCTTGTGGCGCTCTATTTCTTCCAAACCTTGGAATATCCCAAGTTATCAAAGGCCTAATCCTTTGCTTCCTCTTGTGAAGCCTGTATCCTTGGATCTCACCTACATTCTAAAGATACTTTCCCTTATGATATTTATTCTCTTTGAATCCTTGAAGGATTCTTCGACCTTCGTGCTCCTTGCAGGTCTCTGTCCCTCCTGGAATTTTCTTTCTATGAACTCGTGAAAGGATTCTCGACTCCTACACTCCTTGCAGAGTCTCTGCATGCATGAAGGTGCTATCTATCATGAGCTTGTCTGTTGCTCAGATTTCTAAGGGACTTCACCCTTTTTCCTTCTCCCTCAGATGGAGAATCTGATGCCCTCTTGGAAATCTCTTGCTTAATCAACTCTTTGCTAAGTCTGCAGGGTATTCAACAACCCTATGAAGGTCCTATCCCTTGGATGCTTCTTTGTTCCAGAACTCGAAAGAGTTCTTCCCTATGCTCTCTCTGCACACCAACTCAATTCCCTCCTGATAGGGTCTCTCCTCACAGAATACCATAGTGATTATGTCTTTTCCCCGAACTCAAGTAAGAGTTCTCTCTTGCACTCTGTGTGCTATCTCAATGCCCACTTGGCAGAGTTTCTACAAAACTCCTCAGAGATTTTTTCTTCCTCCTTGAACTCACAATGGAGTCCTTCCTCAATGCAACCCATGCATCAATTCAATTCCCTCCTGGCAGAGTTTCTACAGAACTCCTCAGAGATTTTGTCTTATACTATGTCCTCCTCTACATAGTCTTACCTCTAAGGTATTTATCTACCTTGAGATTTCTCTCCGAGTTTAATACTTCGACTGGTGCACCGTCCTGGTGCGTCTTTGTCCAAATTATGCAGAATTGGAAGTGCACTCTGTGCACTAGCTCTCAAAACCCTCAACGTTCTGTCACGTCCTCTTGGAATGAAGCCTCAAACAACCCCAAACCTGAAATCACAGAACCCACAGATAGCAGAACCTATCTGTCCCTGCAAATTCACACTAACACACATTCACAACATATAAAGAACACACATATATACATTCATCCATACACATAAACACATAAAGAATATCATGTAGGAAAAATTTCTCTTTGTATTAATCAAGAATTCCTGGACAAAGGTTATGAGCATGGACTGCAACAGAGTCTCGACTCCTTCTCCTATCTGCCCTACTCTACGTGCTCTCTAAAAATAAGATCAAAAATATATTTTACATGAGGGGGGTTGTTCGAGCTCTTCTCTCCATCTCACCTGCTCTATTCAATTACATTGACTTTACATTCAATGGGCTATCTAGTCCATATCAGAGCTAGATCCATCCTTACAACCATTTAAGGCTACCTACATCTAAAGCCTACATATAGGCACAACCATTTGGCTCTAACAACCTTACAAATATTAAATGCCCTTCATTCAAATTCAAAATATGAGAGGGTTGGTGCTTCTCTTCCTTGAATGTGCTTTTTGAATGCACTAAGTGAGCTAGTTGACTAGTGCATGGTTGGCTGGAGTGATTCTCCTGCATCAATCTTGAACCCAAGTGCACTATGGGATAATCGATTTTTCACATAAACGACTGTCATTGCTGCTTCTTCCCATAAGAACATTGGAAGATCTTGATCATGGATCATAGTCTTTACAACTTCCATTATTGTTATGTTCTTTCATTTAGCTACACCATTTTGTTAAGGATTATAGGGATTTGTGAGTTCCCTCTTGATCTCAACATCTTTGCAGAAGCTCAGGAACTCTTTTGAGGTATATTCTCCTCCATTATCTAAAATGAGTATCTTGATCTTTCTTTCAGAAAGATTCTCTATAAAGGATTTGAATTCCTTGAATTTTCCACTAATGGAGGCTGATGGCATTGGGCCACACATCTAAATGAATTAGTTCTTGGACTCCGTCTACTTTTTTATCTCTCTACGAAAAAGGGTTCTTGATGTTCTTGCCTTGTGCACATCCATTGCATATGCCTTCATGGTCAACCTTGAGTTCTGGTAAACCTGTGACCACTTTGCATATGTATGGTAGCACCTTGTAGTTAATGTGAGCTAATATTCTATGCCAAAGTTCACATGGATTCTCAATGGCATGGGTCATGGCAGCATCTGAGTGACCCTTTAGCTTATGCAAGCCACCTTCTTCTTTTCCAACGATGATTGCTTCATTTATGGTCTCTCCTTTAGCCCGTTGCCTTCTGCAACCTTTACTATAGCTTCCTTAGGGTTATTACCTATGACCTAGAGCAAGGTCAACAAAACAACAAGCAAGAATAATATCCTTTTGATAATATAAATCAATAGTACGAACAATCATCACAGTAGATCCTTTAGATCTATCACTTGTAACTTGTTTGAAGCAAGATTTAAAGGTAAGGAATACAATATGAAAAGAGGTCAACACTCTCATAGTGTTGTGATCAAACATTCCTCCATGGAAACCTAGAACTAACACACGATATTCTTCCAGGAGGAGGTGTTAGTTGTATCAGACAAATGATTACGTTAACCATTTATCTCTATATTCTCACATGCTATGAAGTATGATACTTTACAAAGACTACTATCTCAACTATAGTCATCAACTTGTCATGTGTACCTTTGAATCTTATTAACTTGATTAATCAAACCTAGATCCTTGTCCTCGGGAATGAGTGCTTTCTTTTCTTCCGAGTCTCCTTCACTCACAATGACAAGTGATTTCTTCAACTTTTCCTCTATACTAAGACAATACGCTATTTTGACAGAAGGTTGGGTTAGAGGATAAGTTCTATGATATCAACTTTTAATCCATCTAATACCTTGACTCAAAAAAGGTTAGAGTGATGATCATAGCTACAACATGCAACATTGATCAATATAACAAATGGATGCATATCAAAATAATCACACCTGGGTTGAATCATTCCTCTAAATGTGTTGGATCTAGATATCCTTCTGGATCTATGTCAAGAGATCCCTTTTCCTTCAAATACTCTTTAAAGTTTAACCATTTAAACATATGTGAGTACATACCTCTGATAACATTTGTAGGTAGTGGCTCCATCTGGCAGCAATGATAATCATTACCAACTCTTAAAAACTTTAAGGGTGACTACAACTAGTAGTACGGATGCAACTACAACTAGTACTGCAACTGCAACTAGTTCTAAGACTGCAACTGAAACTGCAACTTAGGGTTTTATGAGGAAACCCCAGTTTTTTAAACTTTGAATTTTGAAATTCTGATCCAGGGGATATATGCATTGAGCTGAGGCGAGTAAGTTGGTGCAGTCATATTTCTAAAAATCCAACTTTTACCCCCTCAAACTTGATCTGCGGATTTATGGACTGGTGCTTCTGGTACTCTGGTTTTTTGGTACTTTGTGAAAACTAGGGTTTCACTTTCTGGGAGATCTAGCCATTGAAACAGTGCGCTGAAGGTGCCAAAATGATCCTAGGGGAGGGCACAGTTTTCTAGATAGTTTTAGGGCTGAAATACCTCAACAAGAAAAATCCCTAATTTGCATGTATGGAAACACTGATGTTTTTCACTTTTCTCTTGTAAAATATGCTCTCTTCAGCTTGGCTCTGATACCATGCTAATGTTTAAGCAATTATTATAGTTATTTTCATTTCAATAGATAGCAATAGCATAATACAAAATCACTGAGAAATACACAATCACAAGAGACACAACATTTATTTTGGGAAACCCTCTAGGGGAAGAAAACCCAACAAAAATTCCTTATCATAGATAGCTAATACAATGCCAAGAGATAACTCAAGCTAATACAAAAGATCCTCTCCCAAAGATGTGCCACTCTCTCTCTCTCTCTTCTCCAACTGCAATTTTGAAATATGTCTCTCAATGAGCAATTAAGGTGTGTGTCTAAGTGAGGCGCTAGCCTCCTTATTTATACAAATCTGGCACGTGTGAAGTGTTTCTTCACTGGTAGGGTTGAATTCTCAAACTAGGTGGTGATAACCACCTTTATTATATTTCAGAGCCTCTTTAATATATTCTGG
>JZKD02S1777543.1:70924-83644 GCA_000966675.3 Picea glauca
ATGCCTCGTGAAATATAGTCCTGTAACATATCAATACCATGAGTCTCCTACAAATAACACCTAGTCTCAACCCGAAATGAGTCTACCCTCCAAGACCGTACCAACCCCAACACGACCTCCACCAATTGGACCTGGTTCCCATACAGATGTGTCTAGACATGAGATATGGTCATCCCGACCCATGCAGAGTGCACCCTCATCCCTGTGGACTGGTCCTAGAAGTGAGTATCCTATCAAACTGTCAGTCTCCACAACCTAATCTAACAATGGAATCTCCAAAAGAGGTGACTCCCTCTCCCCATACTGGTAGGTATGTGTAAGGTCAATTGTCTCCAAGTCATGTCTTTCCTCCTGGGTCTGCAGATCCATATGTCCCTGGTGTACAATCCTCACACAAGGCTCCTCCACCATATCAGGAATGCCATTGATATCCTCATGTGTCATGGCTATCATAGATGTCTGAGAAGATAACAAATGTGTCACTGTCATCATAGAAAGCTCATCATCCTCCATTCATGACTTCCTGGAAGCCATGTCTACACCCATAGGTAGGTCATCCAACCTCCTAATCTCATCATGTCTAAGTGCCAACACATATGAATCCTCACAAGTGTCACCGCTATGTTGAAGTGTTGAATCCTCAACATTGCCTGACAGGGAAGATGAAGGACATGCGCTATCATCCTGTCCATCCAACTGTCCCTCAGAGATGCACAAGAGTCACTAGCCTCCGTCTCAATCATCCGGTTGAGCTTGTAGTACATGTCTAGCTTTTGTACCCAAGCTCTGGCAGTGCATTTGGACGATCCGTCAAAAGAAAGTATGGTGAGTTTACCAACTTTCTGAATGAAATCCATGTTATGCCTCTGTTGTTGTTGTTGTCCTCCTCTCTGAGGTTCTCTGGGATGGTTCCTGACCCTAAGTCCACAGCACTCTACCAGTGTCATGTCATGATGGAAGTCACGGCCCAACGTTGCATACTCCCTCTTGTACTCTGCAATGTCTTATGCCTGAGTGGGCAGCCTCTGTGCTAACGGTTGTTGTTCTGTTGTTGGTGGTGCCCTCTGAAAACTAGGGAACAATGGTTTGGGAATCCTACTCGAAGATGTGTATGTGCGAGTAGGTGTCAGGGGTCTACTGCCTGCCCCCGAGTTCCACTGTGTTGCATGTGGGGCTGGTGTGCCCGGGGTGTACACTATAGCTAATTTATCAACCAACTGCGCCAAAGACTGCGTCATGGTCTGCTGACCGACTACCAACTTGATGAGAACCTGCATGAAGGTTGCTTCTGGGTCCATGGGTGCCTTACCACTACCCTCTGGCCTCTCATGTTTGTCTCCCCACATCCTCTTTGTATCACGCTCTGCCATCCTCTCGGCTTCCCAGTGTACCTCTTCCTCTTCCTCAAAACCAGGAAAGAGAGGAGGAAAATATGTATTCTTCACCCACATGCTCACGGCCCTCTGGGTCACCCGCTGAACTCATCGACTTTAGTCACAGGCTGGCGGGACTAAAGCTCTGATACCACTGAAATATCCCTGATCCAACTGATCTAGATATCTATTGCAGAACTACGGTTTTTGCTACTAAATCTGATACTCTAGGGGTTTCTGACTGTGTTTGAGTTACTGTGTGAAGATGTTCGATTGTTTTAGCATGTGTGTTCCAGTTTATTAGGTGTTTAGCAGTATAAGACAATGCATGCGAAATAAGGACAACACAACTCACTGATATATATATAATGCTGGAAAAGCAGGAAATACAATAATAACTGGAAGTAGATATGATAATTTTAAGTTAGATCTCATGGATCGTCACTGGAATACAAAAATAACAAATAAGAAATACCCATGACCAGGGGAATAGGTGCAGGTCTGCGCATGCACAGATAGATCAGCAAAAAGCAATCCGGTAGCTCACGGTAACTGTTGTAGAATCCGGAAAACTCGCCCCAATGGCGATACCCGTCGGAATGAGCTAGAAACTGTCTCAAAAGATGCGCGATGGCCTCTAGACTGATCCCGATGACTGTCGGACTGAAGATCCGACTTCTGAAGCTCCATATGTCACCTCGTGGGGGTTTGCGCACCTCCTGGGCTCAATGAGTGTGCCCTAGAGATTCCACCAGCGGAATCTAATGATGTATAGCTCAAAAAGATCGTCCTGGTCTCCTCTGTAATGGGTCGAAAGGGATTCCTCATATCTGCCTTGGAATGTCCACTGGAACCCCAAATGTGCTTCCCCGAGAGTAGTGCCCTAAATGACTGTTTTCCGCTTTCTGGAAGATTCCACCGTCGAAAACTGATGACAGGTGGCTCAATAGGTGTGTCATGGCTAACTCTCTAATGGGTCGAAGGAATCGGCCAGATTTGAAACTTTCTCAAGCGTCGCACAAACCCTCTCTCAATCATTTGCGCCCTCACTGGCTGAGCTGCACAATCACTAAACCGGACATTGTAATGCACGGTGAAATACCTGGATGGTATCTCTGATAGGCTAGGGTGTGTCTCTCAACACCGAAACCGATCAATGTTGGTGGTTTCCTCCAGAAATCCACAAAACAACAAGGGGGTCGATTTCTTCCTCTGCAAATACCTCAACATCAAATCATAACATAATGATGAATTAGGTTGTTTACCCTTCCTTTATAGCTTCCTGAAACCCTAATTCATTGTTGACCTTTTCCCTCCAAGTGACTTTCACTTTATTTTATCATTCCTTGATTAAATCACTTAATTAATTAATTAGTTAACCATTATACCTCTAAAAAGTGATTTATCCATCCTTATGGCTTCTCTGGCCACTGAAAGTCACTTCTCATCATCTTATCTTGTATTGCTCTTCCTTCCGATTCCGATGGGCTATTACACTAAGAGGTTTCTCCAATTAATATGCCCATTATGACCTTCTTAGTGAATTTAATTAAGATATGACCCATAATAACTCAAAATTACGGAAATCGTCGGAATGCAACGGAACCAAAGCCAAGTTGTGCGGAATGGATCCTGATGATGAACGATGCAAGTCGGGCCCAATAAAACCCCTCAATATCTCCCGAACTCTCTGTTACCCCTATCCAGCTACTCTAGTAGGCATAACACTCTGTAATGTTATAATGTCCCAAAATGGGGACATTACAGGCAAATTGGCATAACAGGAGGTTATCCTATCACTGTCACCTCAACAGGATACCTCTTTTTATTTAGGGTTGATGGCCCAGGGGAGACGTCCCCGGTGACCTAAGGGTTTGAGAAGGCAAAGGTTAAAGTGTCTATAAAAGTATCCCCTCTCACAAGTCACACTGATCAAAAAGTCCCAAGGTTTTAACCAATGAAGTAATGAAGTGCTTAGATGTACTTGCCCAGAACAAAGCAACAAGAAAACGATATCTTTTGCAAGTACAACTTGTTGTTAGTACTTCATAAAACCATGGACTTATCAATAAAAGCAATAGTTGATATATGATGAAGCAAACAAAATTTTATAACAGCAATGTTTATAAGATGATTGCTTCACAATAAATGCCTTGAAAGAGCTTCACAATGACCCAAAATAATCACTCACTAATAGCAAAGTACTAGCATTTGTCAGAAGCTAATTAGGAAGTGTATAAATCAACTTTACAATTGCTTTTAGGTGCTTTTAATGCCCCAATAGATGGTTGTAGCTTACTTTTGTAACAGCAGCAAGTAGGTTAGTAGATTAATCTATTCTAGGGTTAGGAAAAATTAGTAGAGAGCTTAAGGTAAAAGTTTTCAGAGTAGTTTTAATCAATCACTCAAGTGCAAGGCATAGATCAGTGCTTTTAGGGTAAATGGAGTCTCTTTAGGCAGCGGCAATCTTGAAGGAACAAATTGATAATAAGAGAGCTAAAGACAAGAAGGTCAATGATTGAAGTGTTGGTAGCCCAAGGCTTCAATCACTATGCCCTAGGGGGGGAAAGGCCACTAGGAAGTAGGTAACCCTAGGCCCTAGCGGTTTTCCTCCTTCTTTAGCTCAAGGATGAAGTAGATGACGGCTAGATGAAGCAAAAGATGCTAGGGTGTTGCAATGGCAAAGCCCTTAGCACAAAGCTTCAAGAAAATAGGGTTTCTAGCATAATCTAGTAGGTGGAAAGTTGTTAAGGCAAGAACAATAACATGTGCTTTAGCCTCCTAGGGTTTTAAGCTAGCAATTTCATAATCTTATAATAAATGCCAGATAAATACACCATAACCATTCAATGAAGAAGAATTGCAGAAAACTTACTTACATTCACCAAGAATCATTTAGCAATAGGCCTAGTTGAAGACTTCCACCAAGAAAAATGTTAAATCACACCAAAAATAGCCTCCTTCAAGAAGTGCACAACAAATTTCAGCCAACAAACCCTAATTAGGGCGCAAATTTCAGACCTCACTTAAGTGTGAGTGAAAGATGATGAAAAATAAGAGAGAATTTTCCCTTATTTATACAATACAAATGACCATTAATTTACAAATTAGGTCAAAAAGGCCGACATGGCCAGTTTACATGTAATATCCATTTTTTACATAAAAATGACAAATTAAACCCTAAATCAAGCAGAATAGGTGATGTCATGCCCTTTTAGGGTGACGTTAGGCCTCTCCGGTGAAACGTTGGCCTCCATGAGAAAAACGTTAGGCCTCCCAAGGCCTCTGGATCAAACCGCACATGCCACTTGGCACACAACTGTCTCCAAAGTGTCCATCAAACGTTGGGTGATGTCAAGGATCACAGAGGTGACGTCATGGGCCTTTCAAGGCCAACATCATAGTGGGAGGGAAAGACCCCCCTGGGTCCAAGCCTGTTAGGCTATCTCTGGTGGAACATCCTCCTCTCTCTGGTGCAAGCCTCTGACGTGTGTTTGTCATGTCCATCAAACATTGGGTGACGTTAAGGATCACAGAGGTGACATCATGGGCCTTTCAAGGCCAACATCATAGTGGGAGGGAAAGACCCCCCTGGATCCAAGCCTGCCAAGTTGTCTCTGGTGGAACGTCCTCCTCTCTTTGGTGCAAGCCTCTGACGTGTGTCTGCCCTTGGCTGGGGTCTCCGCATCCATCTGGTGGGCTTTTATCCCTATGGAGGTCCGAACTAATCATCTCCCCATGTGTACCTGTCCGTCGAGTGTGGCCCTGCAACAACAAGAAGTACGCCCTCCATGGGCTCATAAGTCACAGGGATCATAGCAATGTCAATCACGTCTAATAATCAAGTTATCTAAACATGTACATAAAACCCCCCTTTCCCAGACAAGTGCTCAAAGATGTTATGTTATTCTACAAGCCATGTTTGGAGAGGGTATCAAGAGGTCCTACTGGGCTAATTCTCACTAGGAAGTAGGTAACCCTAGGCCCTAGCGGTTTTCCTCCTTTAGCTCAAGGATGAAGTAGATGACGACTAGATGAAGCAAAAGATGCTAGGGTGTTGCAATGGCAAAGCCCTTAGCACAAAGCTTCAAGAAAATAGGGTTTCTAGCATAATCTAGTAGGTGGAAAGTTGTCAAGGCAAGAACAATAACATGTGCTTTAGCCTGCTAGAGTTTTAAGCTAGCAATTTCATAATCTTATAATAAATGCCAGATAAATACACCATAACCATTCAATGAAGAAGAATTGCAGAAAATTTACTGACATTCACCAAGAATCATCTAGCAATAGGCCTAGTTGAAGACTTCCACCAAGAAAAATGCTAAATCACACCAAAAATAGCCTCCTTCAAGAAGTGTGCAACAAATTTCAGCCAACAAACCCTAATTAGAGCGCAAATTTCAGACCTCACTTAAGTGTGAGTGAAAGATAATGAAAAATAAGAGAGAATTCTCCCTTATTTATACAATACAAATGACCTTTAATTTAAGAATTAGGTTAAAAAGGCCGATATGGCCAATTTACATGTAATATCCATTTTTTACATAAAAATGATAAATTAAACCCTAAATCAAGCATCATAGGTGACGTCATGGCCTTTTAGGGTGACGTTAGGCCTCTCTGGTGAAACGTTGGCCTCTATGAACAAAACGTTAGGCCTCCCAAGGCCTCTGGATCAAACCACATGTGCCACTTGGCACACAACTGTCTCCAAAGTGTCCATCAAACGTTGGGTGACGTCAAGGATCACAGAGGTGACGTCATGGGCCTTTCAAGGCCAACATCATAGTGGGAGGGAAAGACCCCCCTGGGTCCAAGCCTATTAGGTTGTCTCTAGTGGAACGTCCTCCTCTCTCTCTGGTGCAAGCCTCTGACGTGTGTCTGCCCCTAGATGGGGTCTCAGCATCCATCTGGTGGGCTTTTATCCCTATGGAGGTCCGAACTAATCATCTCCCCATGTGTACCTGTCCGTCGGGTGTGGCCCTGCAACAACAACAAGTACGCCCTCCATGGGCTCATAAGTCACAGGGATCATAGCAATGTCAATCACGTCTAATAATCAAGTTATCTAAACATGTACATAAAACCGCCCTTTCCCAGACAAGTGCTCAAAGATGTTATGTTATTCTACAAGCCATGTTTGGAGAGGGTGTCAGGAGGTCCTACTGGGCTAATTCTCATTCGACGTGGGATGTTTCCAGGTGAAGACAAATCCAGGCCATGTAAATGGATGAGGTGGTGTAGGGATGTTTGAGCAATGGGTGCAGTGATGATAGGAGAATATATGCCTTATCTGTGGGTTCCTCTGAAGAGGGTGAGTTGCACCTTGTCATGGATGCAAATGTTTCCAAGCCCACTCAATGCCTTTTACCTTTTTATCTTATTGCTTTTTCTTTCAAGAGACTAGTTAGGAGACATTGCCCTGGCATGGTGACTAGTGGTGACAATGTTACCCACAAGCATTTCACGGAGATGAGAAGGTTGGCTCGTGATGAGACCCCCTTTCTCTGGGCTATGCCACCAAGAGCCACTACCCTGGCGTGGTGACCAACTGAGTGGTAGTGTCATACCGCTACATGCCCATGGACATAATAGGTTGGCTCGTGATGAGACCCCCTATCCTCCAACCAGGTCTTGATTTTATTATTTTATGGGTCCCTTTGTTTCTTGTTGAGAAGCCTTTTATTGCTTTCTCGGGGATCCCTGGACGAAGCATCTGAAGGTTTTGTTCTTTTGGATTTTATCTTTTGCCAGCTACTTTTACCCTCTGGGCCTTTAGCCCCTTCTTCCCACAAGGCAAGGTACAACCCTTTGCTAGCTTGGCAAACCCAATGCCCGAACCAATGTGGGGGATGGATGAGAGGGAAAATGATGAAAAGTGATAAGTATGGTGGGAATGGACGATGACCTTTCATAAACCCACCCAGTGGAAATTCAAATCCTAAGAGAACCAACCTGTTAGGGCATCCTGTCATTCCCCCCACGTGTGGACAAGTGGAAAGGCATAAAGTCCAAGCACACGTCAGAAGAAAAAAGAATTAAATGCACATATTCAAATGTTTTGAGAATCGGAGTGACACATACCATGATACCCGGACTCATTACTTCATGGAGCAAGACCCACTACTGCTGAAGGACCAAGCCAATGGGATGGATGTTGTTGTTGCTGACAAAGTGGAGGTGATGAACATGAAAGATGGGCCCTCCAGGGCCAGGCTCAAGTCAATATGGCTCTCGGTACTCCATGTCTAGGACCTATGGACCTCGAGACATAATCTCCTTATTTATCCCTAGGCTAGGGGATAACAGTCTAAAAGGATGGATATCCTAGAAAAGCTTCAGGTAAAACTTGTGCAAAACATACACGAGTGGATGTCAGAACTACATAAGAATAGAGCATGGCGTAAACAGTGGGAAGAACAAAGTAAGAAGAGGTCAAAAGAAACACTTGCTGAAATTTAGAGGCGCAAGGCTCAAAGATGGGCAGAGGAAGATGAAAGCAGATCCAAAGCAGTTAGGAAAGTGGATACATCACCACAAATTAGTGGATTGACAGGGGCACAGATTGATCTTGCACCCATCCAGGATGAGGACGTATGCGTTGAGGATGATAGGGTAGTAGCATGGGACGCACAATCAGAGGGCAGTGACATTGGCACATGTGATGGTCAGGAGGATAGCACGTCATATCATGAGGAAGAGGTAGCATCTAGGATACCTACTCTCTCTCTCATGGAGATTTCAGTGGAATGGAAGGCACTTCTATTGATAGAATACTCCAAAAACAGGTTTGCTTGTGAGATACTTGATGGTCATGTCTCTGATGACAGGTACAGGGTTTATGATGACATCATATATTATAAGGACCGGATCTATTTAGTACCAGAATCTCAATTGAAAGAAAAAATTATGCATGCAACGCATACTTCTCCTTTGGCAGGTCATCCAGGATACCTGAAGACTTATAGACAAATTCGGGAGAGGTTCGCTTGGAAGGGTCCCAAGACTGATGTCTTGAAGTTTGTACGGGAATGCCACATCTGTCAGCAAAACAAGGTGGAACATACCCACCCAACAGGATTGCTCTAACCGCTTCCCATTCCTGAACAAAAATGGGAAAGCATTTCGATGGATTTTATCACAGGGTTGCCTCTGCCTCAGGGGAAAGATTGTATCTACGTGGTGGTTGACAGGCTTACTAAATTCGCCCATTTCTTCGCCATATCGTCCAAATACTCTGCAGCGCAAGTAGCGGAATTGTTCTTCAGAGAGGTATTTCGGTTGCATGGACTACCCAAGACAATTGTCAGTGATCGAGACAGCAGATTCATGGGGGGCTTCTGGCAGGAGTTGTTCAGACTCGTAGGGACAGAATTAACGCCTAGTACCAATTATCACCCTCGGACTGATGGGCAAATCGAAATTGTGAACAAATGGCTCGAGGGGTATTTGGGAAATTATGTATCAAGGCAACAAAAGGTGTGGATCAAATGGTTGCACTTGGGTGAGCATTGCTATAACACCACATATCACATGTCGATCAAGATGACACCTTTCAAAGCTTCGTATGGTTATCACGCCACTACCTTTGTGGATCGAGCATTTGGGGACAGTCGGGCACCCAAAGCCAAAGATTGGATTCAGGAGAGTCAGGACATCTTGCGAACTCTCAAAGCTAACCTGCAAATGGCACAGAATCAACAGAAGATGTATGCCGACAAGCATAGATTGGAGCGCAATTTCGAGGTGGAAGACTTGGTATACCTTCGCTTGCAGCCATACAGGCAATCATCCTTGAAAATGAAAGGGGCAAAGAAATTGAAGCCACAATTCTATGGCCCCTACAGGATTTTGAGGCGAGTCGAGGAGGTAGCTTATGAGTTAGAGCTTCCAAAGGGGTGTAAGATACACAATGTCTTTCATGTTTCATGCCTCAAGAAGGCAGTGGGACAGCATGTTGTCATTTCTACATAGCTACCACCGTTGGATGAGGAGGGGCAGTTGATTCTAATTCTGTGGGAGGTGTTGGAGACCAGAGAGCGGAAATTAAGGAACAGGAGCATTAAAGAGTACCTGATCAAATGGAAAAATTTACCTATCGAGGACGATACTTGGGAAGGAGAGCAGATATTGCAACATCCTGGATTACAGTTGCTTGAGGACAAGCAATCTCAGGCGGGGAGGACTGTAATGTCCCCGTTGACCTAGGAAGCATAAGGAATGGTTCTACTAGCCTAAATTGGTTCCCGTGGGCTAAGTCGAAAAAGTTACCTAGGGAACTCTACCTTTTCCTAGGAAATGACTTTATAAAGTGAAAAAGGGAAAAAGGGGGATATGCGTCTTAGGAAAAATAAAGTCACTTGAAAATTATAAAGTGTGCAAGCATAAAGTGACTTTAAAAGAAAATTAAAAAGTAAAGTGAGCGGGAAATAACTCAATGAAGAAACAAAAGAGGGGAAAAGAGGAGGCGCCCCTCATTCTTGCTTTTGCTCATTGAAAAAATAGATTTGGAGAGCTCTTGGAGAGTTTTCTAGAGTTTTTGGAAACCCTTGCTTTTATCTCTGGTTTCGGTGTTGCAACAATACACCCTAGTCAGATTCGAGGACGGGATCATTCCAGATTTCGTCATTGGGCTTATTGCTACCTAGTTTCATCTCCTTGTAGTCGATTTCTTGAGTGGGTGGTCGAATTTCCTTGTGTGGCGGCTGAGTTGGGAAGCATAGTGATCGACTTGCTTCAAGGAGGCTGGAATCCCTGCGTGGAGACTGAATATCCTCATCCTGGGCACATTCAGCAATAGTTGGGCGAATATTCTTGTGGGAGGACAGAATTATAGTGTGGAAAGTGCGCCCCCTTGGTGGTTGTTGATACCTCTTTGAATCTGGGTGAGTTTGTTTCTGTAGTTGAACCACATCATTCCTGGGTGTGTGCTCCTCTGTCTGGGTGCAGCATATTCATATTGGTGGAGCGATTTGGAAGTGGGAGCCTGTGTGTATCAGTGCAGGCCCATAATCTCTATTGGGTAGCGCCTTACCTCTAATCTGGGTGCATCTATTAATCTATACACAGAAAATATTGCTGCTAATTGAAGACTGATATTTATCTCAAAGCTGGGTGCATTTACTCTCATTTCTAGGTGTGGAAACTTGTCATTAATTTTGGGGAATCAATATTTATGTTCGAGCAAGTGCCAACACTCATACTGGGCGTATAAGATTGGCATTCTCCCTCTATTGGCTGCTGCATATCTGAAGGCAATTTTCAGAGGATCGCATCTCTAGTGGGCGGAATCTATTCAATGCAGATTGGATATATTCTTTACTCCAGGTTCTATCTTTTCATTGTATCCATTTGTATTTGCTTGTTGTTGTTGTAAAACAATCGCTGGAAGTTTCTTAATGTCAGTACTGTGACAATCTATGTATGACCTTCACAATATTAAATTAAAACAAGCAGCAACTCCTCTTGACTTTTATAATTGCAATGATACATTTCAGTATTGGTTGCTATTGGATATTGCCTCTGAAATGTTCTAATTTGTCTCATTACAAAGAAACATTAAGATTGCACTTACAGCAGTTTGGGTATAAACTATTTGAATAAATACATCAGGGACAAACCATCCTTAAACTCAGAAAAATTGCCACAAACGTAAAGAGATATCTAGTGGGAATATTACACTAATCCATAGATTCCATAAATTAGAGTTGGATTAGTCAGGTTCCAGTTCAAGTGAAAAGATAGCTTTACCACCCAGTGCAACCAGGGGACTGAGGTGGCTTACAAAGACACTACATGAGGCAAAGGAGCAAGTTGGTGCTCCAAAGAATTCTTTTCAGGTAAGCCATCCTCCCAAGAAGTTTCCTAGTTATGTTGCACTATGATTTTCCATTATTGGCACATAGCCCTCTAGTTATGAGGAGGCAGTAGGTGATTATGGTAGAATGCCATGGTGGACAAGTACAACCCCATCATGAAGAATGATGTGTAGGAGATTGTGTCTAAACAAGAGGAGAAATCAGTGCTTGATTCTAGGCAGTTGTATAAGGTAAAGCATGTAGTTGATGGCACCATAGAGAAGTACAAGGCTCGGTTTGAAGAATGATGTGTAGGAGATTGTGTCTAGATGAGAGGAAAAATTAGTGGTTGATTCCAGGCTAAGTTGCACGAAACGGGGAAATGTTTCCAAGTTTCCAAAACCGGGACGGTACGAAATAGGCCCCCAAAAAATGGAAACATCCGGGGAAATGCCGAGGGAAACGCCGTATATAAAAAAATTAAAAAATATATATATGTATATATAGTTTTTTTTTAAATAAGACATTATATTGCAAGAAAAACATAATGATGCAAAAAAAATGCAATAATGATGCAAGAAAAACATAGAAAATGCAAAAAAATATATATTTGACTGTTTGGGGGCCCCATGGCCCCCTTTTTTTTTTCTTATTTTGCCTCAAAGACGCCTGAAACGCTGGCCGTACGGGCCGGTATGGCCAGAAAAAGTCGTCGGTCGTACCGTACGACATTTCCAAATCGGGAAACGTCGTACGGTACGACCGACGGTGTTTCCTGGCCGTACCGTAACGGTTTCCGAGTTTCATACCAGTTTCCTACCCGAAACCGAGGGGGGGGGTGTTTCCTACAAATAGATTCCAAGCGATTGTATAAGGTAAAGCATGTAGCTGATGGCAGCATAGAGAAGTACAAGGCTCAGTTTGTAGCTAGAGGATTCTCTCAGAGAGAGGGAATTGGCTATGAGGATAGTTTTTCTCCAACTACCAAGTACTCGATTTGTAGTTAGAGGATTCTCTTATAGAGAGGGAGTTGACTATGAGGAGACTTTTGCTCCAACTACTAGGTATATTTCTATCATGTCTTTAGTATTAGTTTCTAGTTGGTAGTTATATCATATGGATGTAAAGATAGTGTTCCTCAATGGTATGATTGAGGAAGAAGTATACATTAAGCAATCGAGAGGGTTTGAGGTGAATGGGCGAGACCAATGTGTGCAAGTTCAAGAAATCCCTTTCTGAGCTAAAGCGGGTACTGTGTGTTTGATACTCCAAGATCAATAAGTACTTGTTAGGTTTGGGCTTCACCAAAACTTCTATAGATCCTGATCAATGTTGTATATGGCGTCTCGGGGAAAGTATCTGCGAGGGTCCGGAATGTAACTTCTCGGCGACATCGGCGGAAAATATCGGAATATCTCGGAAAATGTCGCAAGAGCTCAAAAAAATACAAAAACACTCATTTTTTTCAATTTTTTAAACATGTAAAGCAACAACAACATCAAATAAACACATTGCTACATAAATATGAAAATACAACCAATAAATAAGAT
>JZKD02S1777543.1:92612-104827 GCA_000966675.3 Picea glauca
CAGGATAAATGTTGTGTCTATTGTGGATGTGTATTTCTCAGTGATCTTGTGCTTATTATGCTCTTATCTTTATGAAATGCAAAGAACTATAATATCAGCATAAAACATTAACACCGTCCACCTCATCATCCACTACATAACCTTGAAAGGCCATCCTTGGAAGCATCCCCTACTTGAGGGTTTTGGTCTACCCAATAGGACTTTTATGACACCCCTCCCATACCTAAACTTGGTCAATTGTATAGGGTCTTGGAGCATTTCTTTAATTTGACGAGGTAGTTTTGATGCACATGTTTAGGTGCCTTGCTTATTAGATGTGGTTTACACTTGTCATGATATCTTTGACTTGAGATCTTTGGAAGGCGTGCCCTTTTTGTTTTGTAGGACCTTGCTTGGTGGTCGGTTTTGGGAGAACAAGCCTAACTTGGGCTTCCATGGGGCAAGAAGCCCACGGGTTGGGTGTTATAGGCCTGCACACCGGATAACAGAGACATGCCTTCGGAGGCTTACATGACATCATAGAGGATCCTACCCAGCCCCTATTACCCAAACAACTTTCCTAGGAGAGGAAAAACATCACCTTTTGAGGCTTGACATCATGCTTGAGGGGGTTTGATGGTGATGGAGTTATTGCACATTGACACTTGGCATATTTTGACCGAAGGAGACATGGATTGACCCTAGCGCATAAAGAGAGGCTCAAGGAGCCCCAACGACCTCTTTCTTCTTCTCCAACGACTTGGAAAAGTGTCAAAACGTCCCCACAAGGGGTGACGTCATCTTACTTTTAGGGTTTCTAATGTGTTAAAGTGAAAATTAAATATTATTATTTGGTTCAAAGGGTAAGATAAGGGTTGTTGACCCCTTATCTTATGTTTTACCCTTGCTAAGTGGACAAACTATGTTTTAAGACTTTTGTATAAATAGAGATCATGTGAATCTCATTTCATAACATAACTCTCCCATTGTGAGAAGTACTTAGCTGAAATTTTCGCTATTCTTGGGCATTATGGTGTTTCTCTCTTGTGCAAATGTTTTATGGTGCTATCTTTTGGTGAATGCATGAGGAGGAGTGATGTGCACCTCTTGGATGATTGTTCTTTTGATACTTTGGGTGAATTTTCTTGGTGAAACTAGGGTTTGATCTCCCTCTCTTGGAATTGGTAAGGAAAAATCTGCATTGTTAATTATTTCTTTCTTTTTCTTGGTTATGGTTGTTTGAAACCCTAGGAGGAGTATGTTGGATACACCCTCCATTAAGCTTCATCTAATTTGCTAAAGTTTACAAGTTGTTTTTTCAAGGGTGGCTAGGAAGAATATGAGTGTGTATACCCTCATAGATTTACCCTAAGTTTGATTGGCATACCCTAGGAAGTAAAAGGGCTTACACCCCTAGGGTCTTTGTTGATCTAACTCTTTATTCTTAGACTCCATTTACCCAATTTTAAAGGCACTAATCTATATATTTTGCATTGGAGAAATAAATAGTTACATTGGGAAACGTGATTTTCGGTCATTTCTACTTTCTGCAATCTGGGTTTTCTTCCTTGTGCCTAGTGCACCTCTTAGTCACTAGGGCATCCCCTCTAAAGGGGTATTGTTTGTTGTTGTTATAAACTTTCATCTTCAGCCATTAGGGCTGCAGAAACCCTAACACTCTTTCACTCATAATTTGTTTTTCAACCGTCAAAATTAGCTAAGAGTTTGCCACCTTTATCTACTTAGTCTAGTGCAACTTTTGGGTGGATTCTTTGTGAGTTTTGATGGTTGAAATTACTACTGTAACAACAAGATTTCTACAGCCATAAGGCTGCAAAACATTTCTGCAAACACCTTTTATTACAACCTTCTTTCATTGCTAAAGTCTAATGCTATCTTACTTGGACTAATCTAGTTGTCTGTAGTTTATCTCTTGCTCTTTCAACTAGACTTTTAGCAACTTGTTTGCAGCATTCATTATCATTTTCATTGCTGATATATATTGTTACTAACTACTGCAATTAGGGACAGCAAGTTTAACTTGTTTGTGTATCATATACTTGGGCTTGTATCATTGCTTTCCTTGTGTCTCGAGCAGGTACAATCAACATTTGCAAGGTCTACTACTTCTTGGAAACCCTTGGCTACCATCAAGACCTTACTCAAGCCCTTCCCTACACATAGTGACTTGACCTATAGGGGCTTCCACTCATACATCACATTTTCCATCTCATTTCCCCCTAGGGTCACCGGGATTCCCCCCTTGAGGTGATTCGATCATCTCTAAAGTGACGGGAACACCTATCTAAGGTGACAGTAGGTAGGTGCTCTCTTAGTTGTCGCCATTTTGGTGGTTGGGTAGGGCTTTGCCCAACCTACAACTTGTGCGATAACATTTTGGCGTCGTTATCGGGGAGGATTTTGAATCCTCTTTCGAACCCTAACAACACTTTCGCAAGCTATCCCAAAGCCTTTTCCCTAGCTTGCCTGGCGACTCCACTTAAGGGATGTTCCATTTTCACCTTTTTGATGAGCTATCTTCCCTTTTCACCTTTTTGAAGCTCATCTGGCGACTCCACCTTCCCAGAACCCTTCCTCCTCTATGTATTTTCCCCCTGGGAGGTTCAAACTTTCTAAGGTCTACCGAAGAAGGCCTCCCCTCGAGTCTCCCATTGTCAAAACCCTCTTCCACGGTACCCTTCCCCTTGCTCCAATGGCTCACCCTTGGTAAAAAGACCTCTACAAACCCCTTAACATGACCACCATCCTGGGATACCCCAACGCAATGCCAAAAGAGTCAAACAAGTGGTTTCCAAATTTCCCAGGAAATAATGTAATGACTGTTGAA
The DNA here is from genome assembly GCA_000966675.3 of Picea glauca. Classification (NCBI taxonomy): domain Eukaryota; kingdom Viridiplantae; phylum Streptophyta; class Pinopsida; order Pinales; family Pinaceae; genus Picea; species Picea glauca. The sequence continues at coordinate 95,440 of JZKD02S1777543.1, forward strand.
GATCATCTCTACACCATAGGTTGAGATATGGATAATGCAGACAATGAGCATGAGGATGTAGCCATGAAGCTATTGGCATCATCATTGACTGAAGAAGCTCTCAGTTGGTTCAGAGGCCTTCCGAACAATCACCTCACATGCTATGAAGATTTCACCAATTCATTTAAGAGCATATGGTCAACAAAGAAAGACAGTGGGCTGCTTGTAGCTCAATTCAATCAGATAAAGAAAAAGGAGAACGAGACAGTGAGTGAATTCGATACCAGATTTGACAGGTTATTCAGCCAGATTCCGACAGATTTCAATCCTACAGTCGCATCAGTCGGTCTCCTTTATATGAATGCTTTTGAAGGACAAATTCGCTTTATTCTGAAGGACAAGAAGCCCACTTCTTTGGCACAAGCCAAAGAATACAGTGTTGAGATTGAAGAGAATCTCCTTGATCCGAGGGTGGATCATTTTCAGTACCCTCGTGTCAAGACAGAAGCAAAGACTAAGGCTTCCAGTAGCAGTGCTCCCAATCTGATCTCCCTCTTGACCCAGAAGATAGATCATATGAGTACTCAATTTTCCGAGGTACAGAAACAAATCATGGGTCATTTGACTACTGTGGAAAGAAATGAATCTGCTCCTAGACCTCAGTTTTCCAGACAATAGAGAGATGCCACAGGTTGGAAACTAAGGCCTCAACAAGAGGCAAAGGCCCCTGATACTTTGAAACCAGTTGGGATGGTCGACACGGAAGCTTGGTGCCTTCCATGCCAAGAGCCTCACAAAGAAGATGAGTGTCCCCGATGAGATGAGGATCCTTCCAACAGTTTGAACTTCATGGATATGATCCGTGGTTTCCAAGAGGAAGAAGTCACACAGGAACAGATCAACATAGCCAGAAGACAAGGGGAAAGAGAGGGGAGACTCTGAGCCTTAAATTAGTTGACAAACGATGAAAAGGAGTTGAGAAAGAGGGAATATTTGACCTACACCAGAAGGAATGAAGTTCCAGCCCCTCCATCACAGCCCGCCACTCCCACTCCATCTACAGAGAAGGTGGTACCACCACCTCCACCTCCAGTACATAAGTTGCTTCCTAAGCCAGCTCCCACAGATGAGAGTCAGTTGAATATAGATGTTGCAGCCATGTTTGGAAAATTGAATATGACAGTCCCGGTGATAGAGATGTGCAAGATACCTTCTGTAAGAAGGGAAGTCTTGAAGTCATTACAAGTACCGACCGAGAAGGAAGACCCTCCTATCATTTTGAACACTGTGTATCTCGATTGACAAAAGGACAAAAGTCCTCTCTTCTATCTTTAATTAGGCATGAATGGCCTCCGCTTGAACAACGGTATGTTTGATTCTTGGGCTTCTTCAAATGTCATGTCATTGAAGGTGATGGAACAATTTGGTTTGAAGACAAACTGACCCTATGGAAACGTATGTGGCATTGATTCTAAAAGGGTCAAGGTTTATGGGTTCTGTGAAGATGTTGAGGTCTTTTTGATTGATTTTCCGCATATCAGCCTCCTTGTGAACAGTGGTGATCGATGTTCCAGATGCTTGGGGGATGCTCTTATCGAGGAGTTGATCTGCTTCCCTTAGGGGTTTCCTTAGCATGGACCTCACCCATGCACACATCCCCATGGGAGATGGCACCTTTGAGGTATTATACAGTTGAGAGAGAGCTGACAGGCATGAGACCGATCCCAACAGTCCCGACTACACAAGTGAAGATGAGTTTGATGAAGTCCCAAACACCAATGAGTACAATCCACAAGACTTGCCCTTTATGCAGGAAGACATCTAAGACTCCATAGATGTGCTCCTCCCAAGAACAAATGAATACAAAGAGAAACTTGCAAAGTTCCAAGGGAAAGAGCTAGGATCTATCCAAATTATGAAAAAAGAAGATGAAGAACGCAAAGAAGCCATCAAAAGGATGGTCAACGCAGAGCCTCCTTCCTATCCATACATCGAGAATATACCTTACATCAATTTCGGTGAAGGAAGTCTTGCGCTCATGTGGGACAAGAAAAAGGGCAAGCCCAAGTATGACCAGAGAGATGACAGCTCATGGCTTGGCCCTTACATCGTCAAGAAGAAGTCCGACAAAGAAAAGTACTATTTGACAGCCTTGGATGGGAGAAAGATGCCATTACCAGTGGATGGATCTCTTCTCCAACCTTATATTCAAGTCACATGACTTCTTTAGGGCCCAGGCCCCAGGTAAGTAGGTACGTCATCTTGCTTTCCTTGCATTTGCATCTTGATTGCTCATATTAGTTTAGATGCATTTCATATTTCATTTTGCTCTACTTGCATATTGATTTCAAGCTTAGTTTAGAAATTTTTGAAAAAATGCTAAATTTTTCTTTTCTAGATTAGTTTCCATTTGGATTTTGATGTATATGGACGAAGGGTGATCCAGATTATTTTGAGAACGACATGAAGATAAAAATATAATCGATATATAACAAGGAAATAACAGAGATAATGCGGAGAACACAGAAATATAGTGAAAACCAACTTCTATTAATGAACAAGAGAGAAAAACACTATAGAACACAAACTGGCAGAATGGGGTAGCCTATCTCTGAAAAGAAAGAGATGTTGGCTACGCTTCATTCGCAACAAGCTTTACATCACACTCCATTGCATGCTTAAAGGGCCTCCTTCACCTCAATTATATATGAGAGAGTGAGAGGAGAACAATTCCCATGATGCATGTGGGATAAATTGGACTAAGTTTATAAAATGCCATAGGCATGTAAAACATTAGGACTTCTCGGGCGGTCACCCATCCTAGTACTACTCTAGCCTGAGCGTGCTTAACTGCGAAGTTCTAATGGGATCCGGTGCATTAATGCTATGTTGTAGGCATGTGCATAAGACCACTAGGAAATCATTACATGATGTCCGTAATTAACAAATGAAGATGACATTACATTCCATTCCCCATCAAAAGGGTGAATATCATGATTTATCAAAACCACAGGCTCAAAATGGTGATTCAATGGCAAAGGTGGATGGCCACCGAGATCCATCTGGATCATTCCTCCCCCTTTAGGAAGCAATGGTCCCCATTGCATCAAGTTCCCTTGGGAGACGAGCAGACTTCTGCTAAATCTAAAGCTTGGTGCGTTGCTTGCCTTGCTGAAGAAGTTGTCCTTCTTAGCTTGTTGAAGGTTGTCATGAACCTGTTGTTGGTGGGGTTGGATCTGTTCAACCAATCTAGCTGCATGATCTACCTGAGTGTGGGAGGACTATGTCAGTGAAGATGCAGCGTGAAGAGTATGAAGGGTTATGTTATAACCTTGCTTAACTAGGCAGTGTGGAGGCACCCCCGTAGGTGCAGCAAGAACATCTTGGTACTCTTCTACAATCTTGTTAATCTGCTTCTGCCAGATAGAAAGGTCTTGGGCTAAGGCTGCAGTGGTTGCAGTATCCTTCTGTTCACCTTCTGATCGGATTGTGAAGAGGCTAAACTTTGCAGTATAAGAGATTACTTTGTGGCATTGTTTTGGTGGGACAATAGTCAGAACTACCTATGTATCCTGTATAGCTAACACCCCAAAGTAACAATGACGCTACGGGATCAAGACTCGTAAACAACATGATGCCTCCAAACAACATGATGCCTCCACATATATGGTTGGCCTAATAGAACTTCACAAACTTCCAGTGGGGCAACATCACACAACACCTCATCCTTGAAGGGCTTGATGTCGTAGGATAGGCGACATTGTTGGCAGACACAAAGATCTTGACCCTGGCGAAGCCAGCCGATGTTGTATGGTTGCGGGTGTGGTGTTGTTGGTAAATCCAACTACTTGACAACCTCTACTGAGATGATGTTCTTTTGGCTTCCACTATCAACAATAAAATGTAGTGGGGTCCCCTTTACCCACATCTATGAGTGGAAGAGACGCTCCCCCTCCTCAGAATCCTCTTTTGGTTGGATTGTTGCAGTGGCAACAATAGCAGTGGTTCTACATCAATGATCTGTCTCCTTTTATTATTTTATGAATCAGGGTCCAAGTCGGGGTTCGGCTCTTTGTCCTTGAGCTTGGCCACCAATGACTGTATTGAGCGACATTCATCGGTGTTGTGCCAAGGGTTGTTGTGGAACTCACACCACTTTCCGATGTCTTTCTTAGACTTCTCGTTACCCTTCTTTGCCTGCATCTGGGACTCGCTCTCTTGAGGTTGGCCTTCCTTGCTCTATCCTTCATTATGTGAGTTAGAGTTGTCGTTGCCATGCTTCTCCCACTTACTCTGCTACTTGAATTTCTGCTCAATTTTGACTACATATCGATAAGCATCCCCCAATGAGGAGATGTCCAAGAAATCCATCTTTGTTTGGATGTACCTGTGTAGACCACTGCGGTACTTCAAAACCAAGTGTCGCTCGGAGTCTTTGATACCCAGCTTTGAGCGCAAGGTATGAAATATGTTGGTGTACTCCAGCACCATCTGGTCTCTTTTCTGACGTAGAGTTGTACATCTCATGTATTGGTCATCATAGTTTCCGACAAGCTAGAACTCCTCCTTTAAGGCATCTACAAAGGCTACCCGAGTGGGTTCTCTCCCAAATAGTGTAGATTCATCCACAGTGTACCTCTCCCATTAACCTTCCCACCAAGCTCTGACATGGGGAACGGGTTTAAGAAGCGCGAAGGTGATCTTTTCACTGTCGGAAAAATTTTGGACAAAGTAATAACCTTCTAGCAGATTCAACCATTTATCTAGAGCATTTGCATCTATTTGGCCTTCAAATAAGGGGATATTAAAATTGACTTGTACCTTGAAGGGTGTCTCACTTGCGAAGTGGCTTCTTCTTGTCGAAGATGCCTCGGTCGTCACCATCAATAGTCTTCAAAGGATCTTATCAAAGTTCTCCATCATCTCGTTCCTCTGTCGCAAGAGGGCTTCCTCGAGCAACATCTTGAAAGGATCTCCTGCTTTGTCATCTCTCTTTTCTTCCACCATGGGAGGTCGCTTGGGCTGGCAAGAGTAGTTTTTCTCAAGCGAATCTAGCTCGAGACCCAACTCTCTATACCCTAACCTCATCAGGGACCTGCTCTGAGAAATGACAAGGAGTGGCCTGCTCTAATACCACTGATCCGGATTATTTTGAGAACGACATGAAGACAAAAATATAATCGATATATAACAAGGAAATAACAGAGATAATGCGGAGAACACAGAAATATAGTGAAAACCAACTTCTATTAATGAACAAGAGAGAAAAACACTATAAAACACAAACTCGCAGAATGGGGTAGCCTATCTCTTAAAAGAAAGAGATGTTGGCTACGCTTCATTCGCAACAAGCTTTACATCACACTCCATTGCATGCTTAAAGGGCCTCCTTCACCTCAATTATATATGAGAGAGTAGAGGAGAACAATTCCCATAATGCATGTGGGATAAATTGGACTAAGTTTATAAAATGCCATAGGCATGTAAAACACTAGGACTTCCCAGGAGGTCACCCATCCCAGTACTAATCTATCTTGAGAGCGCTTAACTGCGGAGTTCTAATGGGATCCGGTGCATTAACGCTATGTTGTAGGCATGTATATAAGACCACTAGGAAATCATTATATGATGTCCGTAATTAACAAATGAAGATGACATTACATTCCATTCCCCATCAAAAGGGTGAATATCATAGTTTATCAAAACCATAGTCTCAAAATGGTGATTCAGTGGAAAAGGTGGATGGCCATCGAGATCCATTTGGATCAAAGGGTGATAGAACCACCCTAAATTTTATGGTTTCTTGTTTCAGTGTAGGCACAGGTCTACCAGGAGATGTTGCGGTTCTCATGCACACTACAGCGAGCACATGTCCCCAAGTAGGAGCCATATGTTATCCCCGTTTTGTGGGATAACTAAGGAGATGATGTTTCGAGGCCCTCAAGTTGCAGATATGGAGTGTCGAGAGACCACATGACTAGCAGTGTCCACTTGCACATACGAAAGCCCGCTCTATCACCACATTATGATCCATTGTCAGCGCATCCACCACACCAACCAGCTTCTAGAAGGCAGATGGGTCTTGCTCCATGCGGTACAACTCAAGTATTGTGGCAGGTAATCACCCTAATATTTGAGGCATTTAAACATGTTGTATTTAAGCTTCTTTTGATTATAGAACGCATGCTTGGACATTATGCTTTTGACCTTGTTTCACCTTGGTGAGTGTCATAGATTTCCTAGTAAATGGCCAACCTTTGGAGAAGGTTTGTGACTGGGGGTCCCTTAAAGGGTTGTCGTACCATTCCCGACCATACTTACCACTTTTCGCTCATTACATTCCCATCATATTTCCCTCTTCTAGGCCCTTTGACTTTAGTGACCCAAGAAGGGCATGTACCTCATTTCATGGGAAGAAGCGGCTAAAGGCCCAGAGGGATTGTTGTTGGCTAAAAAGATAAAACCCTAAATATAGACCTTCCAAATGCTTCGCCCAGGGATCCTCCAGAAAGAAATTAAACGCTTCTCTATAAGAAATGGGGGACCTACAAAAATAAACGATAGTGACTGCTTAAGGAGTTAGTTGGAGGATGGGAGGTCTCATCACGAGCCGGACTATCATGATCATGGGTATTTAGTGGTATGACATTACCATCATCTGGTCACCAAGCCAGGGTAGTGGTTCTCAGTTACACAACTGAGAGAAAGGGAGTCTCATCACGATTCATCCTTAATTCCGCGAGGTATTTGTGAATGACATTGTCGTTATTTGGACACCAAGCCAGGACAGTGGCCTTCAACTTGTTCCTTAAAACATGAAAGAAATATAAAGAGAAAGGAAGAGCTAAGAAGAAAGAATGGCAAGAAGATGGGCTTGGAAAAAGTGCATCGCAAACGAAGGTGCCACACACCCTCTACAAAGGCACCCATAAATGAGATAATACGAGCCCTTGTATGTCATGAAAATCATTGACCTATGAAGTCTAAACCCCTTCCACCTCATCATCCACTACATAACCTTGAAAGGCCATCCTTGGAAGCATCCCCTACTTGAGGGTTTTGGTCTACCCAATAGGACTTTTATGATACCCCTCCCATACCTAAACTTGGTCAATTGTATAGGGTCTTGGAGCATTTGTTTAATTTGACAAGGTAGTTGTGATGCACATGTTTAGGTACCTTGCTTATTAGATGTGGTTTACACTTGTCATAATATCTTTGACTTAAGATCTTTGGAGGGCGTGCCCTTTTTGTTTTGCAGGACCTTGCTTGGTGGCCAGTTTTGGGGGAACAAGCCTAGCTTGGGTTTCCATGGGGCAAGAAGCCCACAAGTTGGGTGCTATAGGCCCCCACACCGGATCACAGAGACATGCCTTCGGAGGCTTACATGGCATCATGGAGGATCTTACCCAACCCCTATTACCCAAACAACTTGCCTAGGAGTGATAAAACGTCACCTTTTGAGGCTTGACATCATGCTTGAGGGGGTTTGATGATCACGGAGTTATTGCACATTGACACTTGGCATATTTTGACCAGAGGAGACATGGATTGACCCTAGCACATAAAGAGAGCCTCAAGGATCCCCAACGACCTCTTTCTTCTCCAACGACTTGGAAAAGTGTCAAAACGTCCCCTAAAGGGGTGACGTCATCTTACTTTTAGGGTTTCTACTATGTTAAAGTGAAAATTAAATATTATTATTTGGTTCAAGGAGTAAGATAAGGGTTGTTGACCCCTTATCTTATGTTTTACCCTTGCTAATTGGACTAACTATGTTTTAAGACTTTTGTATAAATAGAGATCATGTGAATCTCATTTCATAACATAACTCTCCCATTGTGAGAAGTACTTGGCTGAAATTTTCGCTATTCTTGGGCATTATGGTATTTCTCTTTTGTGCAAATGTTTTATGGTGCTATCTTTTGGTGAATGGATGAGGAGGAGTGATGCACACCTCTTGGATGATTGTTCTTTTGATGCTTATGGTGAATTTGTTTGGTGAAACTAGGGTTTGATCTCCCTCTCTTGGAGTTGGTAAGGAAAAATCTGCATTGTTAGTTATTTCTTGTTTTTTCTTGGTTATGGTTGTTTGAAACCCTAGGAGGAGTATGTTTGATACACCCTCCATTAAGCTTCATCTAATTTGCTAAATTATACAAGTTGTTTTTACAAGGGTGGCTAGGAGGAATATGAGTGTGTATACCCTCTTAGATTTACCCTAAGTTTGATTGGCATACCCTACGAAGTAAAAGGGCTTACACCCCTAGGGTCTTTGTTGATCTAACTCTTTATTCTTAGACTCCATTCACCCCATTTTAAAGGCACTAATCTAAATATTTTGCATTGGAGAAATAAATAGTTGCATTCGGAAACGTGATTTTCGGTCATTTCTACTTTTTGCAATCTGGGTTTTCTTCCTTGTGCCCAGCGCACCTCTTAGTCACTAGGGTGTCCCCTCTAAAGGGGTATTGTTTGTTGTTGTTATAAACTTTCATCTTCAGCCATTAGGGTTCAGAAACCCTAACACTCTTTCACTCATAACTTGTTTTTCAACCGTCCGAATTAGCTAAGAGTTTGCCACCTTTATCTACTGTGTCTAACACAACTTTTGGGTGGATTCTTTGTGAGTTTTGATGGTTGAATTTACTGTTGTAACAACAAGTTTGCTACAGCCATAAGGCTGCAAAACATTTCTGCAAACACCTTTTATTACAGCCTTTCTTCATTGTTAAAGTCTAATGCTATATTACTTGGACTAATCTAGTTGTTTCTAGTTTATCTCTTGCTCTTTCAACTAGACTTTTAGCAACTTGTTTGCAGCATTCATTATCATTTTCATTCTATGTTGCAGGAAACGCCCCCCCACCCTCTGTTTCGGAGCCCGAAACGGTACGATACACCGAAACGGGTACGGTACGGCCCCGAAACGCCGACGGTCGTACCGTACGGCGTTTCTCGAAAGGGAAACACTGTACGGTATGGCCGTCGGCATTTCGGGGCCGTACCACGCCCGTACGGCCAGGTTTCCACGGATTTCAAAGGAAACTTAGGCAAATAAAGGGGCCGTGGGGCCCCCAAACTTCCAGTTAATGTTAGTTAATGCCTTTTTGGCCTTTCCTAATTAGAATGAAGATGATTTTATGTGTTTTTGTTTTAATTAAAAAAAGAAACTTCTAGATGTAAACCAAAACCCTAAATATCCTTCATTTGCTACAAGAAACCACTTGCTTCACTCATTCCTCACACTTTCATTAGCAAGAGGAGTTTCCTACAGCAGCAAGAAGGAGATTTTGTGTGGTTTTAGTGAGCAGATTTCTTCTCTATTTGGTGAGTAGATTTATTTTATGTTTGCTTAGCAAGTTAGCAGTTTTTTTGTGTTTAGATTTCTTCTCTATTTTATGAATTT
>JZKD02S1777554.1:0-26866 GCA_000966675.3 Picea glauca
TCAATCGCATCATAATCAAATATAAATGGTCTAACATCATAAAAGTCCAGATCACTTGCGAGCAAGTGTCCTCAAATAATAAGTTTTCTCAGTGCGCCAGAGCGGGATGTTACAGATAGGAAGCGAAACAACAGTTGGAGGTAGTCCAAGAAGTCTAAGAGCTCAAGATATGTGTGTGTGTTATGTAAGTTGCATAAGTTGTTTAGAAGTTGCTACAGTAGAATCACATCTTAGTTATTGTATTTTGTATTAGTGCACAACGTAGAAGTTATTAATATCAAGTATTTTTTGTATTGACAAGTTCTGTTATATTTCTGATTTTATATGATAAGTATAACTCTATGTTGTTTCTTTGTCAAAAATCATTTCATTAAGTGTCTTACACAACGCGGATTAAATCGTGTAGCTTATGCACTGCGCGGTAAGTCCTGAGAGTTCAGTGAGAGTTCAGTCAGAATGTATTGTGGCCCACAGTGTTTACAACTACATTGCACATAATTTGTCTACACGTTGTAGATCCGAGATCTGGTATCAGAGCAGGTTGATTAGCACATATTGATCAATAGAAGGTTTCTCAAGAGCAGGTTGATCAAGAGTAATTTGATCAGAGTAGGATAATCAAGATAAATTTGATCAAAGAAGGTTCTATCAAAACAATTTTATCAAGAGGAGAAGCGATGTTGTAAGGTGAAATATCGCTTCTACTTCAAATTTGCAACCTCCCACTTTTACAGTAAAAATTATGAGTCGTGGTCGTTGACCATGAAATATTTTTTCCAAGGTAAAGATGTATGGGAAATAGTCAAGAATGGGTATGTGGAACCAACAATTCAGACAACATATAATGCACTCACAGAAGCAGAGAAGGATGATTTGAAAGATCAAAGGAAGAAGAATGGAAAGGCGATGGTTTACATACATCAAGACATGCATGAGAGAATACTCCCAAGAGTTTCATCAAAAAAGAAAGCCAAGGAGGCATGGGGCATAATACAAACCTCTTATCAAGTTATGGACAAAGTCAAGTCTTCAAAACTACAAATTCTTAGATGAGATTTTGAAACTTTTTCAATGAAAGACTCAGATTCAGTAGATTCTTTTTATAACCAAGTCTCATGGTGAAACCATAGAGGACATAAAAGTTGTTGAGAAGGTACTTAGGAGTCTTCCTCCTAAATTTGATACCCTTGTTATGACTCTAGAACAGAGAAAATACGTGAGTCATTTTAGTCTAGATGAATTGCAAGCTTCCCTCATTCATCATGAACACAAATTAAATACGTCAAATATCTCATTAGAGAATGCATTTTATTCCAAGTCATATAGAAGTCTTGGAAGATGAAGTGGGAGAGATAACTCCAGAGGAAGAAGTTATGTCAGAGGTGAATGCAATAGTATTTCTAGAAATACTGGTGGAAGAGGACAAAGTCAAAATACCAATTAGCCAAGTGGTCAAAGAACTGATAAATCAAAGATTCAATGCCATTACTGTAAAAACTATGGACATTATTCATATGAATGCATGAATAAATAGTATAATCAGAACAAACAATGTCAAGATTAGTCACATGACACAAATAGTCCCTCTAGTCCTATGTTTATGGCACATGTTGAATCAATGCCTATAGTTTCCCCAGATGAATGAAATGTTTCTCAAGAAATTCATTGTGACATATGGTATCTAGATTCATACTACAATAACAACATGATAGGAAACATAGATTTTTTTTCTAGTTTGGATAAGTCATTCCAAAACAAGTTTACACTTGGAACAGATATCCAAGTCATTGTCTTAGGAAAAGGCATCATAAAAAATTTAACTAAACAAGGAGAATTTTTTTTTATGCTTGATGTATATTATGTTTCTGGTCTAAAGCATAATCTGATGAGAACATCACAGTTGTTATAGAAATGAAAGATAATCACTGTGTGATTATGGACATATATCCAAGCAATCATCTTATTGCAAGAATGCATATGACAAGCAACAAAATGTCTCCATTGACATTGAAGCCATCCAAGAAGAGGAATATAGTGCAAGTCGTTGGTAAATAAAAATAAGCAAAGTTAGACACTACATTTATAGTAGAAAGTGTGCATAGTTCCATTGAAGAAAATAATGCACGCAGTATCAAGAGAGGATAAAGTAGTGCATAGATAGAGGAAAAATTCCAATCTGAAGTGCAGGATGAATCCTGGCTATGGAATTTCATATTTGGACATTTGAGCTTTGTAGGTATGAATATGCTACACACAAAGGATATGGTAAAAGGTTTTCCATTGATTGAGAAACTAGAAAGAATATGTGAAATTTGTAATTTTGGAAAGCAACATAGAGAATTGTTTCCAATTGGAAAGTCATATAAAGAAAAAGGTCCACTGAAAATAGTACATTCAGACCTTTGTGGACCAATGCAAACACCATCCATAAGAGGAAATACATATTTTCTGACATTTATTGATGATTTCTCAAGAAAGACATGGATTTATTTTCTAAAACATAAATCTGGTGCATTGATATGTTTTTAGCAGTTCAAATCACTTGTGGAGAAGTAGAGTGGCTATTGCATCAAGTTTTTAAGAACTGAAAGAAGAGGAGAATATATTTCAAGATAATTTCAGAACATTTGTAAAGTTCATGGAATCTACAATCAATTTACCACGTGGTATACAACACAACAAAATGGTGTTGGATAAAGGAAGAACATGACCATCATGGAAATGGTCGTATTATGTTGGCATCCAGACATTTGTTGAATGAGTATTGGGTTGAAACAATAGAAACTATAATACACATCATGAATAGATGTCCAATAAAGAGTGTGAAGAACAAAGTTCCTCAAGAATGCTGGAAATGTATGAAGCATAATGTGGCGCACACAAAAACATTTGGCCATGTCCCACACGCACATGTTCTAGATGAGCTGAGTAAGAAGCTAGATAACAAAGGACATAATTGTATTTTTTTGGGTATTCTGAAGATACAAAAGGTTACAAGCTGTATGACTATGTCGCAAGGAAGGTCATAATCAACCATGATGTTCAGGTCATGGAGAATGAAGCATGGGATAGAAGCATAGAAAAGACAGTCAAAATTATTAATTCTATTGAGCATGATGACACAGAAGAAGAGGTGGTTCAAACACCATGTACAAGTCAGTGTGCAGTCCCTGAACTACATCTATCATTGCGACGCAAATTCCAGCACAAAGTACTACAGTAAGATAAACAAGTGTGCAGTCTACAACTAGAGCAAAACAAACTCAACCAAGTAGTCAAAGTAGTTCTACATCCCTAGATCCAACTTTAGCAAGTTTTTTACCAAGGAAAACAAGAAGTCTCTGCGACATCTATAATGAGGACACAACAAATTCATTTTCATTTTTTGGTATGTTTTCAAAAATAGATGATCCATTAAATTTTGAATAAGTTGTCAAAGATGATGTATGGGATCACGCCATGGATGAAGAAATCACATGAATAAAGAACAATCAGACATGGAAATTGTTAGATGTACCTATAGATAAGGATGTGATAAGTTTCAAGCGAATTTATAAGACCAAGCAAGATGCAGATGGAAATGTGTAGAAGCATAAGGAAAGGTTAGTTGCAAGAGATATTACACAACAATCTGGAATAGATTCCAATGAAACATTTGCACCAATTGCATGCATGGACACAATCATAACTGTGTAATCCATTGTTACGCAAAACAAATGTCCATTTTATTGAATGGATGTAAAGTCATCATTTTTTAATTGACATTTAGAAGAAGAAGTGTATGTGTAACAACCACAAGGCTATGAGGTTGCAGGACAAGAAGATAAAGTGTACAGATTAAAGAAAGCATTGTACTGGTTAAATAAAGCTCCCAGAGCTTGGTACAATCGCATAGATTTGTACCTCATTGAAAATGGATTTCAGAGAAGTGAATGTGAGCCAACATTGTACATCAAAGAAAATCAGCAAGGAAATATGTTAATTGTTTACTTATATGTAGATGATTTATTTTTACAGGTGATTTTGGCATATAAGAATTTAAGTTAATAATGAAGGATGATTTTTAACTTACTAATTTATGGCTTATGAGATATTTTTTGTGTATTGAAGTTCAACAATCCAAAAATGGTATATTTATCTCACAATCTATGTATGCGCATGAGATCTTCAAAATATTTAATATGATAAATTCCAAATCAAACCCAACACATGTCATAAGAGGATTGAAGTTAAGAAAGGAAGACGAAGAATACAAAGTGGATTCCTCACTGTTTAAAAGAATGGTAGGCAGTCTTATGTATCTAACAACGACAAGACCTGATATTATGTATGGAGTGAGCCTGATTTTAATGTTCATCGAAACTCCAAAATAATCCCATTAGAAGGAAGGTAAGAGAATTATGAGATATGTAAATGGAACAAAAGATTTTGGAATTATATATTCTACCTTAGAATATTTCAGATTTATTGGATACAGTGACAATGATTATGTAAGAAGCATAGATGATAGGAAAAGTACCTCTGGGAACATATTTCATTTTGGAATAGGTATAGTATCATGGGCATCAAGGAAGCATCCCATTGTGACTCTTTCTTCAACAGAAGCAGAGTACGTTGCAACTACAAGCGTACCTTGTTAAGCAGTTTGGATGAGAAGACTGTTAAAGGACTTGTTGCAAGAACAACAAAAGCCAAATATAATGTTTTGTGACAACAATTTAACCACGATGTTATCAAAGAATCATGTGTTTCACAATAAAACCAAGCACATTGATAGAAGGTATTATTTCATCATAGAATTAGTGAATAAAAAATAAAACTGTTTAGAATTTTGCAAGTCAAAAGAACAAGTCGTAGACATTTTTACAAAATATTTATCAAGAGATGTATTTCAACATATGCCCAGTAGTCTTGGAGTTTGCGCAATAACAAATGTATAAAAGTGTATGTAAATTCAATTTTTGAAGAAAAGTTTTGTAATCCCACCTACTTATAATTAAGGAGAACTATTGGAAATAGTAATTACAATTCGTTGACCTTTACGTATCCTCCCATTTGTCAGATAGTCAATCAGTCGCTAGTATACAAATTCAAATTTGCAAGTTTACTCAAAATCAGTTTTTTGTTAGTCGACAAGCATGGGAGTTATTAAATGAAGTCAATCTTAATATTTATTTAGCTCAGTGAAGTAGATATAAGTGAATCGTATTTATTGGCGTCTTTAATGTTGAGTCAATTTTACTTCTACAGGAAGTTTTAGACTTATATATATATATATATGTCTGAATCAGTAGGAAGTTGATACACATGCAGAAGAATAGAGAGAAAAATTGATAGGAAGAGAAAAAACACCTAGAGGTAGTCCAATACATCTGAGAGCTCAAGCTCTATGTGTATGTTATGTAAATTGCAGAAGTTGTTTAGAATTCGCTGGAGCCGAAGTTGTAACATCCCGTTCTACTGAGACTACTTTTATTGACATATTCTTTGAGGACACTTGAGTGCAAGTGATCCAATTATGGTACATTGTGATTTAGATTCGATTATGGGTTATATATGATTATGATGATGTGTTGTGACTTATTGTTATTTTTATGTATATGTATTGGAAAATGCTATTGATGATTTTTCCTGAGTGTACAATACACATGACAAGTTATGGATGCCGCTAGCATCAATGAACTTCCATGGACTCTGGATTGAGCCATGGAGTAAATTTTATTTGTTTGAGTATTTCATTTTATGCACATGTGACATATGATTGATTCAATATGATTTATGTATATAGATTATTGAAACTATTTTTGTCAGTGGACGTAGGCTTCATGATGTTTTCTAATCTGACTCACATAAGGAGTAAATGGGTCATGCACAAAAACCATACATTTGAGGGAGAGGTGTGGAAGCGTCCTTGTAACAGCCTAATATCACTTTTGTCATGGTATGAATTGTAGGCTAATGATTACCTAGTTCCATATGTCCACGATGTCATGAGGGAGGACTTAGAAAGTCGCTCACAAATATTTCTAAGGGGTGTGAAATAAGGCAGATTCCTTATTCCTTAGAAGATCTTAGTCTCTCACAAGGTCGATCGAGTGGAGTGTTGACTCCAAGGGCTGGACAAACTTCTAAAACTAGTCTAAGGAGAGTGACATCCTTGGATCACGAAGGTGCGTCTTGAAGGGAATGTTGTGTAATTAAAACTCGAGTCAATAAATCTAGGTGGCCTAGAAAACATTGAAATAGTTGGACCTTGTTAGAATAAAATATTTAATTAAATAGTAAATTATTAATTACAAATCCTAACAAAATTCTAAGCCTAATTCTAAGACTAAGTTTTATTCTAAATTTAAATAAAGGACTAAATGAATTATGACACAAGTTACAAGATTTGAGAATATAATCAAACTCTAGGAAAAAAGGAATAAAATTTAAAGTTTGGATAAAAATGCACATGTGTGCATGAAAGTAATAAAATGGATTTTAAAAAATAGAAGAAATAATAATATGAGAGGATAGGTGTACACATAGAATAGTATCTAGAGTCAAACTACCACTAATTCTAACTCGAAGGAGACTCCTAATCCAACTCTAACTAAGATATAGTTAGGGGACACTCTTTAAATGAGAATTTGGGGAACAAAGGGACAACTAAGAACAAAAATAGGAACACATTGGGGAATGTGAGGGAAATTGTCTTTTCAAGCAAAATAAAAATGATAATTACTTGTGCAACTTGGGGAGAGTGTGAAAAGTGTGTGGGTGAACAATCCTAATTAAATTAATTAAAAAGATAATTAATTATGCATGAGAACATGTGTCATTGGGGATTTTTCTATAAAGAAAATGTTGTAGAAGAGAAATAGAGATCACTTTTTCTTGGTAATGTTATGCTGCCAAAATTTGGTTTGATTTTGTTTTACTTGTGAGAGTTGAGATACCAAGCTTTTGGAAATAGTGGAATATCTTCCTTGCGAGGCAAGCTTGGGAGCTATTGTTTTTCATTTCATGTGTGTGGCCCCTTTGCGGCTCGAGGGGATAAGCGGGAAGAAGAGTACCTCTAGTGTTGGTTGTCTGGTACTGGTGAAGTTGTTCAATTAGAAAGCAAAGGACGGATGCAATCTTCCAAGTGGAGACTCACTTTATTGACATTTTACTCACTTTATCTGCGTTGACTCACTGACTCACTTTATTGACATTTTACCACTCGATACTTTTCATTGACTCACTTTATCGACATTTTACCACTCGATACTTTGCATTGACTCACTTTATCGACATTTTTAAATAATCTGTGTTGACTCACTTTATTGAAATTTTACCACTCGATACTACCAGGATTGAGTTAACGTATTCAAGACCTGAGCATTAAAACTCCTAACCAAATTCAATTAAAATAATTCTTGGCTATCTTTGAGGTGTAGGACTGTCAGTGATGGAGTGTGATGTTAAGGTGTGATGTTAAATTCATCGGTTCAAAACCTGAGGGGAAAAAAAATCCAACCATGTTAAGGGTTGGTGTGGCTCAGGCCAGGTGCGATCCCTAAGTGATTTTGACAACTTAGATGCCCCTCAGTCCTAGTTTCTGAGCCATAGGCTAGTCCCGCGGGTCATGGACAAAACAACAAACAAAAAAAAAAATTGGCTGCATTATGGTGATCTTCGTGTATATCTCCAGGCACCTAATAATGTCCCTTTTTATTATTCTGGTGATGATTACTCAGGTTTTAGATCTGATCCATAATATTTATGTATAACAAAATTTTGTAACTATATAACACTGACAATCGAACTTTAGAATTATACTATTCAGTGGCATGAAACTTAGGGGGCATGACGACTTTTGTTATCATTCAACACATGTTGTATTCATGTGTCACATGTTTTTTTCGAATCTTTCATTATTATTTTGTCGGGAAAATAAATTTAATTTTTACTAAGATTTGTACGAGAATTTTCCTTTTTAATCTAGAAGTTAGGAGTCGAGTTAATCCTAGATTCATTTTTCTCCATAATTATGCTGATCTCACACCATATTTCTGAAGTTATGAGCTTATACCTTGTTTCATTGTCTTAGATTTGTTGTAATGAACTATATTATGAAGTTGAGTTCCAATTAATTTGGATTTCCATGCCCTCTTAGCAAGATACCAACTTCTCTAACTCACCAACTCACCATTATTAGAATCGAATTTAGATTCTTTTAAAGATGTTTTAACAAGTGTGTCAATATCATAGGTTTTACAACTAGTTTGAATAATTTATACTTGTATATAAAGGTACAATTCTAATAGCTCCTACGCTGATAAGTGTAAATTAGTATTATATTGTGTTCTTATTAAACTGTAATTATGTAAGAAGTTCCACAATATACTGTCGGTAAATTTAAGGATAAATATTGTTGCTTATGTTGTGGTTAATTTGGAGCTTTTACTCTTGGGTTCTTGAGAGGAAGAAGTGAAAAGTAACTTAGAAAACCATCTACTAAAGTAAAAGAAATGATATTATATATATTTACTCAATAGATATTTAAAATATAATTTAAAGATACAATAGAGAGTGGGGATTAATGGGTTGTAAAATTTCTTGGAACTGTATAATTAAGTTGGTCCTTAATGATAATTTTTTTATTACATCGACATGTGTTAAACAAAAACTATTCAATTGATATAAGATAATTATACATCGGAGTATGACTCGCCTAGTTAAAACTATAGAATTTTTGTTGATAATTATGGTTAGAGGTAAGAATGTAATGTAAATGGTAAGTCAAAATTGAATAGAATTTGATTATTTTCCGATGAGGTTGGTAAGTATCATGTTGTGTTAAGATTTAGTAATAAATTATATCATATCATTATCCATGATTAATTGTTAAATGTTGAGTTTACAAATTGGATTATAACACTGACATGTATATGGTAATAGCGAAGGTTTGTAATGGATTGGAACCAGACAATAGAATAATTTCTTATGGCGTGAAAACTTGTATGATGAGTTGATGAATTTTGTACTAGTTTAATGAGTTTGAATGAATTGATTGCATTATGATTTAGTAGCTAACTGCAAAATCTATACCTGAGTCTAAGTTAGAGTTCATTATGGGAGTAGACACCTCCATGTTCTCCAGAACAATCGCCAGTCCTCAGACCTTAAATGGTAAAAGTCAATCGAATGAATCCTGGACTTGAGCATTGATTATGTATCTTGGGGGTCGTAACCTTGCATGTAGGTTGGGCAGGTAGACATCTTTGGTTATTCTTATGCGATGTAGTTGATCTATGAATAACAATTATGTTGTATTTAAATCTTGTTGTGTAGTGAGATAGTTGAGAAGAGATTGTGTAAATAAAAATGGATGTATGTTATTTCACTTAATACTTGTTCTATTTATGTTAAAAAAAAATATTCCATCACTGTATCTTCTGGAAATTGTCATAACAGAGGGTTCATTACAAAAACTCATCTTAGTTATTGTATTCTATATTAGTGTGCAATGCCAAAGTTATTAATATCAAGTATTTTGTGTATTGACAAGATTTGTTATATTTATGAGTTTATATGCTAAGTATAGCTCTGTGTTGTTTATGTCTCAAAAATCATTTCATTAAGTGTTTTATCACAGTGCATAGTAAATCGTGTAGTTTGTTCACTACACGGTAAGTCCTGAGATTTCAGTCAAATTTTTTTATGGTGCAGAGTATTTACAACTGCGTTGTGCAGAATCTATCTTCACATTGTAGATACGAGATCTGGTATTAGAGCATGTTTATTAGAGAAGTTTGATCAAGATCATCTTGCTTAAGAGCAGCTTGCTCAAGAGAATGTTGATCAAGAGCAGGTTGCTCAAGAGAAGGTTGATCAAGATCAGGGTGATCAAAGCATGTTGATCAGAGTGGGTTCTCTCAGAACAATTTTATCAAGAGCAACAACTATGTTGTAAAGTGAAATATGACTTCTGCTTTAAATCTGTAACCTCCCACTTTTACAGGAAAAATTTTGATTTATGGTATTTGACCATGAAGGCTTTGTTGCGAGGTCAATATGTATGGGAAATAGTCGAGAATGGATATGTGGAACTAGCAGATCAGGAAACATATAATGCACTCACACACGTTGAGAAGGATGCTTTGAAGAATCAAATTAAGAAGAATGGAAAGGCAGTGTTTTACATACATCAAGCCATGCATGAGAGCATACTCCCAAGAGTTGCATCAACAAAGCAAGTCAAGGAGGCAAGGGACATATTACAGACCTCTTATCAAGGTATGGACAAAGTCAATACTTCAAAACTACAAATTCTTAGAAGAGTTTTTGAAAATCTATGAATTAAAGACTCCTAAATTCTTCCTCCTAAATTTGATACCCTTCTTATGACTTTGGAAGAAAACAAAGACCTGAGTTAGTTCAGTCTAGATGAACTGCAAGCTTCCCTCATTAATCATGAACACATATTAAATAGGTTAAATATGTCATTAGAGAATGAATTTTCTGTACAGTAATCTATAAGTCATGGAAGAGGAAGGGGGAGATCTAACTCTAGAGGCGGAGGAAGGATTTTCATTAGAGGTGGATGCATGAGAAATCTTGGAGATACTGGTGGAAGAGGAAAAAGTCAAAATACCAGTCATCCATGTGGTCAGAGAACTGATAAATCAAAGATTCAATTCCATTATTGTAAAAATTATGGAAATTATGCATATGAATGTAGGAAGAGAGTATAGTCAGAACAGGTAAGGTCAAGATCAGTTACACAACAAAAATAGTACCTCCAGTACTATGTTTATGGAATGCGCTGAAGCAATGCTTATAGTTTCCTAGTTGAATGCAATGTTGCTCAAGAAAGTCCTTGTAACATATGGTATCTAGAATCAAGATACAATAACCACATGACATGAAGCATAAAATTGTTTTCTAGTTTGGATAAATTAGTGCAAACCAAGGTTACACTTGGAACAAATATCTGAGTCATCGTCCTAGATAAAGGTAGTATAAAATTTTTAACTAAACAAGGAGAAAAAAAAATGTATTCCTGATGTATATTATGTTTCTGGCCTGAAGCATATTCTGATGAAAATAGGACAGTTGTTACAGAAAGGATACATAATCTACATGGAAGATAATCATTGTGTGATTATGGAAATATATCCAAGCAATCAACTTATTGCAGGAATTCAAATGACAAGCAATAAAATATTTTCATTGACATTGAATCCAATGAAGAAGAGGAATACAACGCAAGCCATTGATAAATCCAAAGAAGTGGAGTTAGACACTTCATTTACAACAGAAAGTGCACGCAGTTCCAATGAAGAAAATAGTGCGCGCAATATCAAGAAAGGGGAAAGTAGTGAAAATATGCATTAAAAGTTCCAATCTGAAGTACATGATGAATCCTAGCTATGGCATTTCAGATTTGGACATTTGAACTTTGGAGGTCTGAAGTTGATACATATAAAGGATATGGTAAAAGGTTTTCCATTGATTGAAAAACTAGAAATAATATGTGAAGGATGTATTTTTGGAAAGAAACATAGAGTCACTTCCAGTTGGAAATTCATATAGAGAAAAATCTCTACTAGAAATAGTACATTCATACATTTGTGGACCAATGTAAACACCATCCATAGGAGGAAGTACTTATTTTCTTACATTTATTGATGATTTCTTAAGAAAGTCATGCATTTATTTTCTAAAACATAAATTTGATGCATAGGGTTTTTTTCAGCAGTTGAAATCACTTATGGAGAAGAAGAGTGGTTATTACATCAAATGTCTAAAGACTGAAAGAAGAGGAGAATATATTTCAAGAGAATTTCAAAACTTTTGTAAAGATCATGGAATATACAAAAAAATTACCATACGATATACACCACAACAGAATGGTGTCGCAGAAAAGAAGAACAAGAGCATCATGGAAATGGCACACAGTATGTTTCCAGCCAAACATTTGTTAAATGAGTATTGGGCTGAAGCAGTAACAATTGCAGTATACATCATGAACATATGTCCAACAAATAGTGTGAAGAAAAACATTCCTCAAGAAGCCTAGATAGGTATGAATCATAATGTGGCGCAGTTAAATTTTTTTGGTTGTGTTGCATACACATCTTCGAGATGAGCTGAGAAATAAGATAGACAAAAAAGGACATAGGTGTATATTTGTTAGGTATTCTGAAGATACAAAAGGTTACAAGTTGCATGACCATGTCGCAAGGAAGTTCATAATCAACTGTGATGTTCAGTTCATGGAGAATAAAGCATGGGATGGAATCATAGAAAATACAGTCAAAACTATTAATGTTATTAAGCATGATGGCACGGAAGAAGAGGTGGTTAAAAAACCATGTACAAGTCAGTGCACAGTCCCTTCTAGATCTAGCATTGCGACACAAATTCTACCACAAACTACTCCAGTAAGAACAACAAGTGCGTAGTATACACCTAGAGCATAACAAACTCCAACAAGCAATCCAAGTAGTTCTACATCCCCATATCCAACTTTAGCAAGTTTGTTACCATGGAAGACAAGAAATGTATGCGACATCTATAATGAGGACACAACAAATTCATTTTCATTTTTTACTATGTTTTCACAAATAGATGATCCATTAACTTTTGAAGAAATTGTCAAAGCTTATGTATGGGCTCAAGCTATGGATGAAGAAATAAGATGCATAGCGAACAATCAAACATGGAAATTGGTAGATGTACCTAAATATAAGGATGTGATATGTGTCAAGTGGATTTATATGGCCAAGCAAGATGCAGATGGAAATGTGCAGTAGCATAAGGCAAGGTTAGTTGTAAGTGGTTTTACACAACAACCTGGAATAAATTTCATTGAAACATTTGCACCAGTTTCGTGCATGGACACAATCATAACTGTGTTAGCCATTGTCACGCAGAACATATGGCCAGTCTATCAAATGGATGTAAAGTCATCATTTTTTAATGGACATTTAGAAGAAGAAGTGTATGTGGAACAACCAAAAGGATATAAGGTTCCAAGACAAGAAGACAAAGTGTACAGATTAAATAAAACACTATATGGGTTAAAGCAACATCCTAGATCTTGGTATAGTCGCATAGATTCCCGCCTCATTCAAAATGGATTTCAGATAATTGAATGTGAGCCAACACTGTACACCAAAGCAAATCAGCAAGGTAATATGTTAAGTGTTTGCTTATATGTAGATGATTTGATTTTTACAAGTGATTTTGGCATAGAAGAATTTAAGTCAGTCATGAAGGATGAGTTTGAAATAACTGATTTAGGGCTTATAAGATATATTTTGGGTGTTGAAGTTCATGAGTCAAAAAATGGTATGTTTATCTCACAATCTAAGTATGCACATGAAATCTTGGAAATAATATGATAAATTCCAAATCATCCCTAACACCTATCATAACAAGATTGAAGCTAAGCAAGGAAGATGGAGGATCCAAAGTGGATCCCACACTTTTTAAAATAATAGTAGGCAAGTGTTATGTATCTAACAATGACAAGACCTAATATTATGTATGGAGTAAGCATGATTTCAAGGTTCATGGAAACTTCAAAAGAATCCCATTAGAAGGAAGGAAAGAGAATTATGAGATATGTAAATGGAACAAAAGATTTTGGCATTGGATATTCTACTTGAGACTTATTATATACATTCATAGTGATTTTGCAGGAAACATAGATGACAAGAAAAATACCTCTGGGTACACATTTAATTTTGGGACAGGTATAGTATCATGGACATCAAGGAAGCAACCCCTCTTTCTTCAACAGACGCAGAGTATGTCGCAGCTTCAAGAGCAACTTGTGAAGCAGTTTGGATGAGAAGAATGTTAAAGGATTTGTTGCAAGAACAGCAGAAACCAACTACAATATTTTGTGAAAACAATTCAGCGATAATGTGCACTAAGAGGTAAGTACTGAGAGTTCAGTCACAAAGTTTTGTGGCGCGCAGTATTTACAACTGTGCTGCGCAGAATCTGTCTGCCCGCTCTAGATCCGAGACGATATCCAGTATGGCCGGTTCAGGAAGGTATGTGTGGCAGTGATTTTCCGCTCCGCTTCGTCATTTTCAAACGAGAATTATTTTGCTTCCTCTGGAACCCTCGATTCTCCTTAGAATAATTCTCCATCCCTGCCACAGAACTCACACTTATGATGAGATGAGCCTCCACCTTCAAGATAATGCTTACAACCATCCACTTGGCAGGAGATTAGATAATCGTGTCTCCAGCTGCTTGTAACCAGTTTCAATCCAGCCACTGTCCAGTCATTTTTCACCATGCACAGATTTATTATTTCAAATACACACAAGGTAGATTTCTAATTCAGATATGCTGTCCAAACCTTATGTCAACCCATGCTTGGCTAAAACTCTCATCTATTTGTTGCAGAAACCGCTATTACAGAGCCACGGATCTCGATAGCTCGGAGAATGGACTGAGCTGCTTTATGATCAGAAATGCTTTGGGAAAAATGATCTACGGTTGCAATGGGAAGTCAACCATCTCAATTCTCAGCGATATCCAGTGGCTACGACAGAGCAGCGAAGCCGTCCAAATGCTAAATATGTCTCTCAATTCTCAACGCTAGCGTTATATCAAAGCCTTTATAATCAAAACCGTCTACGCTGTAGAAAAATTATCTGCAAAGTGATAAAATAATTCCCAAAGACATGGATTTCCGGTAGAAACCAACGAAGCCAGAGTTCTGTTTTACCAATGCAGATTTGCAATTTTAAGACTCGAAACTATATTAATTTTTTCTATTTATTTTTTTAATGTTTTTAATATTTTTATTCAAAATCATTTCAAAATTTAGAAAATTAATTGGAATTACAGATTTATTTAAAGTTTTTGAGTGGAAGCCTCTTAAGGCAGTTCAATTGACAAGAGTGGAAACTCTGTGAGACAGTCAATTGACAAGTACAGTGATATAAAATGTCATTTTAGATGATGTTTTGAGTTCAAATAATGATCTAAATAAAAATATACACATAAAACTTTTAAAATAACAAAAATAAAATAATAAATTACAAAAATTCATTCCTCATATAAACATTATTTTTTTATAATTTTTCCATAAAAGAATATAACTTTTACCAATAAATATTAAATATAAAAATATTATTTTATTATTTTTAATATTTTGATTTTAAATTTCAACACTGCTTCTTTAAGCTTTGATGCACAAGAAACTACATTTTGGTGCAATGAAAGAGAAAAATATATATTTTTAGAAAAAGATTGCTAGAATTAGATTTATGATTTTAATCCTCAACAAAGGTTCTTTCTCAACAACGTCCAACTTGAACATGTTTACGGAGTTAATCATGTATGTGGAGTCAATCCTTAAGGAATTTAATGAAAAGGAAATACTAACTCTTCAATTGATCAAGGATATGGATTTGGATAAGCAAGCATCGCTTCTCACAAACCTAGCCCAAGATGAAGCTATAAACAAGTATTTGCTTATTTGAAAATATTTTGCACATTTGCTTCTTACAGTTGACAATATTTTGCAAATCTACTTTATCTTAATATTTTTAATAGTATTTTGGTTAATATTAGAGTATCATCGGATCATCCATAACCTCTACTAGGGTTTCAACCATGACCCCCTGCACGTGTCGCCCTGCGTCCTGTTGTAGACATGGAGGCCGAGGTAGGGGGGCCTACTGGCCCCTCTTAGAGCTCTTTCACGGCTCCAGAGAAAAACTTCAAACACTTCAAGCACCCAACCTTTGAACTTCTAGCAAAAATGTAGCACATCATCTGGGAGGAAGAGATATTGAAGGAGAAACAGATGGAAATAGATCCAGAATCTAACCACCCAAAAACGGCTTGCACCTGGGAACCAGGAAAATGCATTTTGTAGTCCCCGATAGCTCCCAAATATACTATCATTTCTCCAAGAATAGAAGACCAGAAACAATATATGACGGATTTCACCTGACAGGGAAATTTCTAGGATTATCGCTATTGGAAAAGGATTTAGTCAAATGGATTCAACACTGGTGGAATCCCAAGGGTCACTATGACCTCCAACTTTGATCAAAAGGCTTCTTCACTATCATCCTGGACAACCTAGAGGACAGAAACATAATATTTGAAGGAGGTCCGTAATTTTTACAAATCGATAGGTCTTTTCCTCTGTTTCTGAATGGAAAGGTTCAACCCCGAGAAGGAATATTTCACGCATCCCTGGTCTAGCTGAGGCTTTACTCGCTACCTCAAGAGTTCTAGTTGGAAGAAATATTTGCAGGCATCGACAGCACGATTGGCATCTAGGTCAAAACTTCGGAGGCAACAAAACAACAAAGGTACATTGCCTATGCTTGAATCTTTGTCTATCTAAATACCTCCAAACCTCTTCCTGGAGCCATAACCCTAGATTATCAAGATGAAGAATGGTCCCAAACCCTAGACTATGAGCACATCCCCTTCCGTTGTTGGAAATGCCATGAACATGGTCACCTCTACCATGAATTTCCTTTAAACAACCCCAACAAATCCAATCTGGAGGATCCTGACAAAACCAAGGATGACTTCACCCAAGTCATGGGTCGCAGTAGGAACCCAACCAAAAGAGCCTCCCTCAAGCCCCCTCTGGACCTTCAACCAATAACTCTTTTGAATCCCTTCAAACCTTGTCATAAATTCCCATCACTCACGTCGACCCCCTGACAAACTCTGCAATCCCAGTGCAAGTCCAAGGCTCTTCAGACCCCACCCCCTCAGCCCCAAGATCTTCCCAAATCCCCCTCTCAGAGACTTCCCTTCTTGCAAACCTTAGACCTTGACATAGATCTGCAATATTAGGAGCTCGCAGGAATAGATATGGCACACCTGGAACGAGCCTACCGAAAACAACATCTCTACACTATACTATCGGATGAACTACGCAAAGTCCACAAAGTCTTCCTCAACTCATTAGCAAGAGAATTAGCCCGCTCTAATTCAAATCTCGAAATACAAAAAGGAAGCTCGAAGGATCAGCACAAATCTATAAAAGATGAGAAAAAAAGAGGTAGGAAACCAAAACATCAACTCATTCAAGATGTGGGCAATTTACTAGTGAACTCGGACCAGATCCATCTAATCTCGGACAACTTTCCTCCCCTCCAACCCTCATAATCCTCATGAAGATGCTATCCTGGAATATAAAGGGTCTCAACACAAGAAGCAAGAAAGGATTGCTTTGATAAAGGACAACGACGGAACAACCAGACATTCCTCTTTTGCAAGAAACAAAATGTGTGGGAGAGGAAGCTTCACAAATTCCTAAAAAATGTTGGAAACAAGTTAATCTTGTCGAAATTGATGCTAAGGGGTCAGCAGGAGGGCTCGTCGTGCTCTGGAAACTAGTCACATTATTGTTGGACGACTTATTTACCTCCAACTAGACCATCACAACCTCCTTTCGTATTATTGGTTTGAGCAAACACGACTTCATCATGAATGTCTACGGACCCACAAGACTGGGAGACAAGGAAGCCTTCATCCACCACTTAGAATGGATTGCCAATCACATTGGCACCTAACAATGGATCCTTGGGGGAGATTTCAATATGATAACAGGTTTGGAGGAAAAAAAAGGGGGCACACGCAGGCTTGGAAACGACAGCGAGTAGTTCCACCAAACCATTGGTCTATTGAATATCATTGATGTAGAAACAAACAACGGACCCTCCACCTGGTCCAATAGACGCTTGGGGACACAGCATGTCTCCAGTAGATTAGACTGCTTTTTAATTTCAAAATCCATCATGATGGATGGGTTGGCTTGGAATGCCCCAGTGATTGACACTCCAGGATCGGATCACTAGTCGATTCTCTTATAGATAAACATCAATGGCACCCTAGGTATGAAACCTTTCCACTTTGAAAAATTCTCATTGACACACCCGGATTTCCAAGATAACATAAAGCTCTGGTGGAAAGAAGCCAAAATCCCTACAGGTAATCCTATGTATAGATTTCAACAAAGGCTAAAAAATCTCAAGCAGCAGCTGAAACTTTGGAATAAGTCCACTTTTGGCAACATCATCCATTCTTAGGAAATCCTCAATCAGAAAATACAAAACCTCCAACAACAGATCAGATATCAAGGCCTCATTGATTCTCTAAAGGAGCAAGAGGCTCTCCTTAGCAACCAATTAGCAGAAAGATGAGTGCAAGAAGAAATCCCATGGAGACAAAAATCTCACATCCAATGGCTCAAAGAGGGAGAAAAAAACACCAATTTTTTCCACAGATCAATGGTCTAGCATCGATATACAAATCACATTACTCACCTAGTTTTGGAACAAGGACTGGAAATTCAACAACATGCTGATATAGAAAAGGAATTACTCTCTTACTACAAAAACCTTCTTACGGAACCCCACATAGATCGATCCCTTGCGATTGACTCTATCCTCAAACACATCCCTAAGGAGGTCATGAAAGAGAAGAACATGGTTTTGATGAGCCCTGTCACTCAAGAAGAAGTTGATCAAGACCTAAGGCACATCACGCTCGGCAATGCTCATGGGTCAGATGGGTTTACTTCATACTTCTTCCATCACTATTAGATCATCATCCGTGAAGATGTCTAGGAAATCATAGAGGATTCCAAAAAATCTGGGCAGGTCCTTCAAGCCCTCAACGCTACCTTTATCACTCTCATTCCCAAAGAGAAAAAAGCCACCTCCCCTTCTCACTTCTGACCTATTGCACTTTGAAATGTAATCTATAAGCTTCTCACGAACATCATTGCCAAATGATTTAAACCCATCCTTCCATTCATCATCTCTCTGGAACAATTGAGCTATCTAGAGGGCAGACAGATTCTGGATAGTGTAATCATGGATCACGAAGTAATCCACTCACTTCATACGACCAAGTCTCCAGGTATTCTTCTAAAATTGGATCTTTCTAAAGCCTTTGATAAATTAAGTTGGAACTACATGAAATCAACCCTTCTTGCCTTTGGTTTTAACCCATCGTGGTTCTCTTGGATATTCAATATCACCTCGTCAACCCTATTCTCCATTCTATTCAATGGTGTCCCCTACAAACCTTTCTCTCCCTCCAGAGGAATAAGGCAAGGGGATCCACTTTCTCCTTTCCTCTTCATCATAATAGAGGAAGGGTTGAGCCGAGCCATTAAAGGAGTCATCACAGATCAATCCCTCTCTGGTCTCACCCCCCATGGAATATCTCCCCCCATTTCGCACAGCTAGTTCATGGATAATATAATCCTAATGGGAGTACCCACAGTCCAATAATATCTATGCATACACTCTATTCTCAACCTTTTTTGCGATGCTTCGAGCATGGAAGTCAATCTCTCTGAATCCCAAATTTTCTTCTTCAATACGCCCATCTAGATCCAATGCCACATTGCGCAGATATTGGGGTTTACTCGTAGGGTCCTCCCCTACAAATATCTTAGCATTCCCCTGATTGACAACCCGCTAAGAAATACCTCTTGGGACACTCTGCTTTCTAGCTTCCGGAAAAAAACTCTCCTTGTGGTCCTTTCGCTCCCTCAAACTGCCTGGTCGCCTCATCCTCCTCAAATCCATCCTCCAAGCCCTACCGATCTATGTCTTCTCAACACTTTCTGCCCCAAACTTTGTCCTTATCACATTAAGAAATATTCAATGAAGCCTCATGTTGCAGGGAACCAAAGAGGGGTGCAAAATGACTCTAGTAGTTGGAAAAAAGTGTGAAGACCGAAGAAAGTAGGGGGACTCGGTCTTAGATACCCATCTCTTCTCAATAATGTCCTCAGTGCAAAAATTTGGTGGAGATGGTTAAAAAGACCAGAATACCTCTGGTCACACCTCTAGAGGAAAAAATACACCCCAAATACTCTGAAAAGGGATCTAATC
Organism: Picea glauca; assembly: GCA_000966675.3. Classification (NCBI taxonomy): domain Eukaryota; kingdom Viridiplantae; phylum Streptophyta; class Pinopsida; order Pinales; family Pinaceae; genus Picea; species Picea glauca. Next base: position 19,887 of record JZKD02S1777554.1, read on the forward strand.
AGGTGGAATGGTCAGAGCCCATGAACTCTTATTTGGAACATTGTTAGGCACAACAAGGGACTGATAATGGAACACTCTTTCTGGGAATTGTAGAGTGGTACTTTTGCTCTCTTCTGGAGCGATTCCTGGAAAGAATTTCCAGCCTTGATCATTGATCCCACTCTGAGCACCTTCATTCCCCTCACAATAGATGTAGGCCTCCATAAAGTGGTTGACTTTTGGATTCTGGAAGCTTCAAGAGACACCTGGCACAAATGGAAAAACATCCATGAAGATCTGAACATCCCCTGTGATATAAATCTTCAACTATTGTTGGAACAACTGAAATCAAGGAGAATATTTAGCCAACAAGGGGAGGACATCGTCATATGGGGCCACACCAACACTGGCACCTTCAACATACAAGAAGCTTACTCACTAAGTGCAGGGCATAGTTCCTTACCAAAAGAAGAGGTCTGGGGAAATTTTTTGGTAGAAAAGCTATGGCCAAAAAATAACACCTTCCTTTGGTTAACAGCGCACAACAAAATTCTTACCTGGGACAACTTAAGGAAAAGAGGCTTTATAGGCCCTTCATGGTGTCACCTATGTGGTACGGAGGAGGAGACACAAAATCATCTTCTCAATATTTTCTCCTATAGTTTGTGTATCTGGGATCATAGTGCTAGCATCATCAGGACCATAGACAAGAACCGTACAGGTATACAGGAAACAATTGAGGGATGGTGAGAGTCAACTTTCCATTCTTCCATCCTTAAAATAATTTGACAACTTCTTCTTGGCTTCATTCTTTGGAAAATGTGGAAGGAATAGAATTGACGAATTTTTAAATCTACCTCCCGAAATTGAAAAGAAGTCTGGTCCAAAATCCATTCCAATATTAAGGAAATGATCCTCTTGCGCCACTGGATAGATCAGGATTTGAACTACCCAATGAATGAGCGTCTCATCCTCAATTCCTGGCAATTCAATTTCCCTCCCTCTCTCTCAGTCCCCTCCCCAGGTCTCAGTCATAAAACCAACCCTTCCCATTGGGAGGCTCCGCAAATGTGTTTCTACAAAATAAATTTAGATGGAGCCTCCAAGGGGAATCCAGGACCTGCAGGTTATGGAGCATCCATTTTCAATAGCAAAGGAGAGATCCTCCACATCACTGCCAAAAATCTAGAGCATAACACCAACAATGCAGTGGAAATCGGGGGACTACTCAAAGGTTTTCCAGCAGTCAAAGAACAAGGGCTATCCCTCCTCATAGTAAAAGGTGATTCATAGATAGTAATTAACCTCATCTCTCACCTCCTAAAAAATGCAGATCCTAAGAAGATATCCTCAAGATGGAGACTCATGAATGGGCTGATCAAAATCAAGTCAATTCTCTAGCCACAATGGGTAATCCTTCCTTCCCATGTTCGAAGAAAATCTAATAAAGTAGCAAATATGTTAGAAAACTTTGGGGTAGACTTGTAGGAAGGAGACTTCTCATGCTATCCAGCCTCTTCTCCAACCCACCCCTTCACGATCACTTGCAGAAATATGGCTTACAACAAGGACCAACTCTTGGATGGGGTGTCTACAGTCTCAACAGGCAGACAACTAGAGGGGAGGCCACCTGGACAAGTCTCCTGCCACCTAGAGCCAGCACAGGCGTACCCTCCCTCTACCATCACATCATGAGTTTAAACTTCTAGCCTCCGCTCCTCGAATTTCACTCGCTATCGTCCTGGTGTTATTACTTGATGATTCACTTCATGGGAATTGTAATGGGGATGGGTTGGATGAAGTCACAGTCCCATCACAAATATAGCTACGGAGGTTTTAGGCCTGAGTCTTGGAGAGCCAAGGCTCATTCGATCCCTTGGCCTCCGAAGTCTCAGCCCCTCCCAGATTTTGATGTCTTCCTTCTACTCTAGTTTGAGATTCTGTAGTCCTCCTTGCCCTCAGTCTCTAGCATCTCTTCGTGGTTTTTGATTTGTCACTATATCCGGTTGGCCTCGCGCTGATCAGGAAACGACTCACACTCTCCTTACGCGTTCTATATCTAGTTTCAGGCGACAATTTCCATGCCTCGTCTCCGAGGAAAATTAAAGAGGGGAGCGACCTGGTATGCAGTCAGAGGAAGGGCAGTGCGAGGGCATTACTCTCCTCCAGAAACTGAGTTAGCCTCCACCTTGACGCCCATTGTTTCTCCCACTCCTACTCAACCGACTCAAGATAGTACCCCATACCTCTCCCCATTGTCGAATCCCTTTTCCTGTCAAGTCAAATGTTTGAGTCTCGATAGCCTAGGAAATTCCCTCGGCTTCGCTCCACCTCCTTCATCCCCACCTCACCACCCTCCACTTCTGCCTTCCCCTCCTCGCCACCCTCTTCCATCGCCACCCCCTATCACCTCCACAACCCCTTTTCCCTCAACTCCCTCCTCTGACTTCCACACATCCTCCTCCGACTCTCCACTTCCCCCTCTGCTCCCCTCAACTTTCTCCCGATGTGAAGAAAGAGATGCTCTCAAGGAGTCCCTAGATGACCTTAAGCATCGAATAGGGGACATCAAGACTGCCATTAACGAGTTGCAGAACAAGGAAATAGAGTGATGGCATCCTATCGACCTTCTGATGACTTTCTTGTAGGACCTCAGGCAGGCTATCTCAGACAAATATATGCTCGATGGAGACACCTTGCATATGCGTCAGGATTTCTTGGGGCAAAGGCTCGACCTCGACATTGTTTGATTCTTTTTGGTTCAGGTTTCCTTTTACTATTTTTTTAGTTAATTTGCTTAATAAGTTTTTGGCCATGCGAGGCCATCCAGTTTTAGAATTTTGGTCTTTTCAAATGACCATCCCTTTGGGCTTGGCCTATCCTAGTCTAGAATTCATAAAACTATGTCCTATGTGGCACTGCAAATCAATATCTTTCACCGCTCTACAAGTTTTGCATGAATACTTTGAATTTTTGGCCATATGGCATCTTTGGTTTCCCATCAGGGAAATGTTGCCACATCCGCCTATGCTAGATTGGCAGTTGTAATCTTTATGCTTCGCAAAACTTAATATAATTTCTATCTTACAAAAAAAAAAAAAAAATTGGTGTTTTTTTCCTAGAGTATACTTAAGTACTCATCTTTTGAAAATTTCTATAAGTTATGTTAATAAGCTTTATGGCTTAGGCTCTATTGGTTGGATTAGGTTTTGCTGGTTGAATAGACAAGCTACATTTTTCTGAAGGAACAATTTTTCTTTGCCGAACTTTTTGCATTTTATTTGAAAATAACAGATTTCCTGCCATTTTTTTCGATGCAAAACCGTATTCTTTTTTTTCAACTGCAACTTTCTTCTAATACAAATCCATTTTTTTTTATTAAAAAAAATTATATACAGAACATTAAAATAAAATAAAATATTTATCTACCATAAAAAAAAAATACAAGGTCAAAAAATGAAATGTATGTTTAGCATGTAATTTTAATAAGTTAAAAAGAATACAACATGAACAAATAAATGTTCGTGGAATTAAACAAGAAAAAATATAACAAATTAAAATGGAAAAAATGTAAAAGATTGTAAAATAAACCTGTTGTTTATTTGAATTGTTACCCTACCTATCTTTTAATATTCCCGATGTTCAATAAATCCATAATCTCCTTTGTACGATGAAAAAGAGACATTTCCATGAATCGTCTCAAAACCTAAAACTAATTATTGCAATGTATGGCCGGAGAGCCTTCCCATTACATGTCACTGACCAAAATAAAAGACGATAGCAGTTATGAAAATAACTGCAACGCTGAAAATTTGCATATTTTTCGAAGATATTGAGCAAAAGATATTTGAAAGGAAGACATTCCATTTTAGTGATATTTGAGACTTGGTTGCAACCTGCATCTCTTTCTTGTCTTTGATGATGAGGAAGCGATCTCCCTCTAATACTTATCCGGCTTGTCCCAAATCACCCAGGCCCACCACGTCGAGGCTCTTTCGAGGCTCTTCCATTTGAAAGTATTTCATGGGTTTGTACATCGTTATTCCTGCACATAGTAATGGTGTAGCGGAATCTAAGGGCAGACTCTCTAGAATCTTTAGCACAAAGCTCCTTACGAACCATACACCACCCAATTTATTAAAACCTTATTTAACCAATATAAAAAAAATATTGTCATTGTCTAAGGCTCTCTAAGCAAAGAGATAAATTGCCCCTCTTGTTAAACCCTTGCCAAAATTTGGCACAAGTAAATTATTTGAGGTTTCTCCCAAAATCCCTTGATCCAGTTGAAAATACGATCTGAGCCATGATTTCAACAGTAATATATTAGCACAATTTATTTTTTTGAAGCTTTGGATTTGTTGTCGTCTTTATACACACCTGGGTAACGTGGAAGAAATATTCAATCCACTTGGTGTTTCCTTGGGGGTAAGTTAGAGTTAAGATGTTGTCACCTAATCATCAACTCCTCCGTGTAGGCCAACTCCTAGCAAAGCCAAGGGGGGTAGTCCCTAAAGAAAATAATCTAAGGCTTAAACTAAATCTAAGAAATTAGTGTTCTAGGAATTTACTGAATAAAAACAACATACAAAGTAAATTTATTCTAAAAGCATAAATCAATCAACAACCACAAGATACATAAGAGATACTTGCATAAAAGGATACTTGAGATAACAAATGCAAGTAAAAGGAAATACTTCAAGACAAATAACTAAAAGAAAAGTACTTGAACCAAATGGCTTTGTAAATGTAAAATGAGACTAGTGCCTTAAAAGTATCGTGGGCAGTTATAGATTGCGTATTTTATTAAATTGTCTTTATTGATAGTAGATTAATGAGATAAATTTTATTTGCAAGAAAATAAAGTGTTGAAGGCTAATCTAGATTTGGCCTCTAGAGAGGTTATCCCGTTAGCTCAAAGATTTGTTGAGAACTTTCTAAAACCCAATGGTTTCACCAACAAGCCTGAGGTATTCAATGAATCTCCGCACACTCCCCCTAGGCGGTTCTTAAAGCCAAGCAATAATTCTCTTTTGATAGTTTCCTATTAATACTACTCCAAACTCACCAAACCAGTGTGTATGAAACTTACTCTCAGAATATCAAGACAAGCTCACAACTGGAAGGGTCATGAAGAACACTAGGAGCTGAGGGGAAATGTTTATTTTAAACAACAAAGCAAAGTACTGAAAATGAAATGTTTTATAATTGGTAAGTATTCACTGACCAACCTCTTTCGAGGAGCTAAGGAGATAGTTTATTTACCAACTTTGAAATTGTAGAAAGCTGGTAAATAAACTATCTCCTTGGTAAATAGACAAAAAGAGAATTGCATGTATCAAGTGGAGGAGGAGATAATGTTTAGTGCACTATCATCCTTGAAGTCAAAGTTGAAGAACAATCTTGATAAACAAGCTTGAAAAAAAATCATTACATAGCTTATGCTAAAAATGCACATGTTATGGAGAACTTCATGTAACTAAAACAGAGGTACATGCTTTTTGGTACTTGTATCACATGGAAAAAACAACTTCCTATATAATTCAGTATCATTTATTTTTTCATTACTTTTCTTCATCTCAGTTTTGGGAGTCAATATGTAGTAGGATCCAAGTGATAGACATTGCATTAAATGGGTGATAATACTTTGACTATGTATTGTGCTACTGTCAAGTATAGATATACATGATGGCATAATAAATCTTATTGAATTTGTATCTCTTATTGTTCATGATTATTTATGACAGTGTAACTGAGACTATACATTTTTCTAAGGCCTAATATATTCCCACCATTTATTACAAAGTTATATGTCCCTTAACTTTTTTATAAGCCAACAAAAAAATAAGGGATAAAAGTGACCTCTCTTCCTTAGAAAGGGGTCTTTTTTGGGTACAAATGAATGATTAAAGAGGAAGTCATGCATGGAACATGACCTATCAATACTCTTGTAATTTTGGGGTTATTGATGGATAGAATTATGTGCACTCCTATTTAGGAACATCTTATGAAAAACTTGTTTGAAGGGTCCTTTCATAATCGATGAATCAACAATAAAGAATACACAATATAAGTGGTCGAGCAAAGACCAACACATATAAACTTTATGGTGAAATAACATCAAAATTGTTAGACGGATATGCAAGAGTGGACAATGAGAACCTTGATAAGCACAACCCGTGACGCTTGCAACATTGTCTAGAGTATGGACAAATTATGTTCCGTTTTAAAAATATTTAAAATGAGTATATTATAGTTTAATGAATACAATTTCCTAATATTATATATAGTTTTACATTTTATCAAAAAAATTGCCAAGTCTTTACAAAACATTATAATTCAATGAACGATTCACCAGGATTTTACAATATTTTATAATTCAGTGAAAGATTTGTTAAAATTTTACAAGATTGTATAACATAGTAAAAGATTAGCCAAAAATGTTATATACAGATTATATTATTGATAAAATAACATTTGAATTTTCCTATGTATCATGGGAATTAGCTCATTTATTATACATATAATTTTTTTTAGCGGGGAGGGCCGGGGGGGGTGGGTGTGCGGCGGATATTAGTCAAAAAAATATATATGCATATTATATTATTGATAAAATAGCCTTCAAAATTTCCTATAAATCATGGGGATTAACCCATTTATTTTACATATAAATTCAAGAGGTTCTTAAAAATACCCCTGGTCATGTGTGGCATAATCTTTTTCATGCTCCTTCAATTTTTTGGACTGGTAAAAAATTACATGTCCATATTGCATAAGGACTCCACCAAGCCAGTCCTTCCATGCATTTATGCACACAATGAAATCCTCATCTGGATCTACAACTATTAAAATGGGTGCACTAGTTTTTTTTTTAAGTAAAAAGGATGGGACCTATTATATTAGCATAAGCAAAATACAATAACTATTTGCGATGCCAGCTGTCCCACCTAAACAGGAAACCGAGACAGTTGGGCATCCCTTGCCAAGTGTTTCCCAGCTAA
>JZKD02S1777554.1:63394-85202 GCA_000966675.3 Picea glauca
ACAGTAAACTAATGAAAATACAAGATAATTGTACTTATTAAAAACCAACCAGAGTTTATGTTAATTACTGTAGATTGGGCTATATCAACTATTATTGGTGGTGAATATCATTTAGGGTTAATATAACGGATGGTTGTCTTATGAATATCATTTAAGGTTAATGCAGATGTTAAATTCATAAGTTTGTTATTATAGAACGCCCATCTAAACTTATGAATTATAATTTTTTTAAGATCTACAAATATGTAGAATATTTTAAGTTAAATAAATTGTATGAAAAATAGTTTTTTTTGTTTTCAAGAAAGAGCAGTGATGTAAAGTAAATTTTAACTTAAAAATATGTTATTATAATAAAAGAGAATGTAAAACAAAATATAATAATTAATTTAAAATATATATATAATATAAATATAATAAAAGTTTATTATGGGATGAAAGAGTGTTATTTTTGTGATACTAAGAAGGTTGAAGATGAAAAACACTTTCTCTTAGATTGTCCATCCTATACCCATATTAGATATCATTTTCAAAATATGTGTCACACTATCAATCTTCCTAACCTCTTAACTCAACAAAAATATGATGATCTTGGAAAGCTTCTCTTAATGATTTTCAAGCACAGAACCAAAATTATAAAGAATCCCAAGTAATCACTTACCCTCTTAAGATAGGATAGACCAATTCGATCCCTTAGTGGAAGTTAATCATCATCATCATCGGCCCCCGGGGGGCAGCTCAATTGGCAAGTGCCGTGAAAATGAAGTTCCATGAGGTTTCGAGTTCAATTCCCCCCGACTTACCTTGTGTGCCGCGTAAGGGGCATCGTGGGCACACCTGGAAGAATCATCATCATCAATATGTTATTATATTAAACTAGAATACAACATTACATACATAATTATTATAATTTAAAAAATAAAAATAAAAATTTAATAACCATAAAATAAAAACTAAATTTAACAACACCACTCTAAAATTAATTTAGTAATTGAAAAAATTTAAAAAAAAAATACAAAAAATAATTAGAGATGTGATTTATAACATACATAAGCATAGATGTACATAAATATATGTACATGATAATCTCTAAACTAAGTATGTACATATGTACATGACAATATTTAAAATATTAAAAAGTATAAATTCATCTTAAACTCAAATTTATCAAACATCATGATTAAATTTGTTAAGGTGTAAATTTGTTATTATAATTTTTAATATAAAATGAAATAATAAAAAAATTTACACATTAATTAATATAAAATAAAGTTGAAAATTATTTTTATTTACTATTAAAATAAATTAATAATAAAACTCTAATTTTAAAATAATTTAGGCAGATTACTGTTTGTTTTTTTTTATAGATTTTATCAGTTTAATTTTGCCCAAAATCAGGGGATCCCTCTTTTTTGTAGACTTTGACGCTCTACGGTCAGTTCGACGTGGTAATTGGGTGGCCTTTGGAAGGCCTTTATCCCGATGAGCATGATGATGAGATTAGCCGGCTGAACTTCAATTCAGCACTCTTTGCAAATTCAAATGGTCTTATGATTTTAAATACTAGGTATTTCAAAGTTTGAAGATGAAACTTTGTTATAAAAAATAGCCTTCGGTTAATCTTTAACAATATTGATTTTGATTTAAGGTCGAATTTTTTTTTTGGGAATCGGTGTGTTTGTGTTTAAAATATTCTTAAATTTAAGAATTTGAATGATTGTTTCATAGTACACATTTTTTTTTAGTAAACCTAATCTATTTTTACATTTAAAAATAAATTTTAAATAATAATAAAAAAAATGTGCAGATTTATATATATATATAAATAATATATATATATATAGTTTAATTGTTTTATTAAATGTTTTTTATTTAGAATCCAGTAATATAAATCTAGAGGGTGGGAGGGGGGCATTAATGAATAAAATGTATATNCCGACACTTAAACGGTTTTTGTTTATTTGTGCTTCTTTTGTTTCCCAGTTCAGTCTTTGGACTGGTAAAGGTTATTTTACAAACGGTTTCATTATTTTTGTTATTAGCATGTATAATAATAATAATAATAATAATAATAATAATGATGATGATGATGATGATGATGATGATGATGATGTTGTCTTGCAGAGTAGCATAAATCAAATTTTTATTATTAACTTTAGAAACTTTCATTGACAAAAAAGTTGTATTATGAAATATCTCACATCCACATGAAATCTATCCAAAGCATTTTAAGGAGAAAAATATTAGCATTGTGGAACACTTCACATCTACATGGAATCCATCCAAAGCATTTTAAGGAAAAAAATGTTGCATTGTAAACATCTCACATCCACATGGAATCCAAGCATGTTAAGTAAAAAAATAAAGCCTTTTAAGAAAGAAAAAAATGAAGCATTTTAAGGAAAAAAAATATTGACATTGTGGATCACTTCACATCTACATAGAATCCATCCAAAGCATTTTAAGGAAAAAAATGTTGCATTGTGAAGCATCTCACATCCACATGGAGTCCAAGGATTTTAAGAAAAAATATGTTGCATTGTGAAACATCTCACATCACATCCACATGGAATCCAAGCCTCTTAAGAAAAAAAATTAAGCCTTTTAAGAAAAAAGAAAAAAAAATGAAGCATTTTAAGGAAAAAAATGTTGGCATTGTGGAGCACCTCACATCTACATGGAATCTATCCAAAGCATTTTAAGATAAAAAATGTTTCATTGTTAAGCATCTCACATTCACATGGAGTCCAAGCATTTTCAAAAAAAAAATCTTGCATTGTGAAGCATCTCACATCCACATGGAACCTGAGCCTTTTAATAAAAAAAATGGTGTATTGTGAAGCGTCTCACATCCACATGAAATCAAAAAGAGGGAGGTAAAGGAAGGTAAGGTTTATAAACTGATCTGAATGTATGGAAATGTATATTAGCGATCCCTAATCTTATGTAGGGAAAGGAAAGAGACAATATAATAATAACTAATAATAACTTTACACAATGGCTTGTATGATTGTTATTTTAGGATATAAATTGAAATATCTACATGATGATTCTTGATTTCTAATAAGAAGAAGAAATGTAAAAAATTGAATAACCTTTTCAAATATATAATTTTTATTTATTGAGTATTTTCATAAATATATCAATTTTGATTTTTTTGTAGAGGGAGGGGAGAGTATAAATATCTTTCAGTTAGTGTATATCCTCAACCAGAGGAGATCAAAACAGTCAATGATGGAACCAATATATAAAAATTGTAACACATGTAGAGGGTTCAAATAGTGTATATATTTGTAATCTACAGAAACAATTATCTACATGTCTCTGATTTTGTGTAGCATATTGCAGAGCGTATGTGTAGCATACTCCAAAGCTTCATGAAACATAACATATTTAAAAGGGAGGTACTCTAAAATGTGCTATGATTATGTATATGTATCCCATACCATTGGCTTGCTTACTCTAACGCTAGGTCTAAAGCAAACACATAGGATAAGAGATGACGCATAATAGGCCTACAAGGACATTTTAAGTGTCAATAAATCTGAGTGTGTAATACTCTCATGCCTACATTTTGAATTCATTTGAAGATAACATGTGCACAATTTTACTCAAAAAAACAAGTGGGTGATTTTACTCAATGAAAACACATGTGTGATATTGAAATGTTGAAATATGGAAATACTAGTCCAATGCCAAACCAAGGATGTCTTTAGGTTGGTTGTGTCTAGCATGTTTTGGTCTTCCATCTCTTTCCCTTTATCCTCTTCCTATGTTTCTTCCTATAAGTTTCCCATGTCTTCTCATCCTGAAATTTTATGTTAGGGTCTTCTCCACCATCTCCACCTTGTAAAAATATCAAGTCTTGTTGTGTTATTGCTCCTAATGTCATTATTTTTCCTTGATATCTTTTCCATATAGATGTTGTTAGCCACATACTATACCATTTTTCTTCTCCCTGCATCATTTGGTTCTATTGTATGTTCTTGCATATTAAGGGTATTCAATATTGTATTATTCTCAGTTAAGATGAAGGAATACATGATTCACCTAAATTGTATATCCCCTCTAGTTATTGGCTTGATATCCTTACTCTCTCTCTTCGCCTCAAGCTTGAACCACTATTGGTAATGGATAATGGTACATTTTGGAAATTGTATCTAACATTAGGTGATCTGGATCATTAAGTTATACCATGTATTAAAATCTCTATCATTTTTAAGTTATCAAAATATTTTCTATGCCTACATTTCTTAAAGGCTATGGATACTTGTCCTTGTTATGGTCAAAGTAAGTCATGGCCTTGTGGAGCTTCCTAACTAAAATGAATAGGAATGGTAAATAGAATGTATCCACGATTAGGATTTCCTTAATGGTAAATAGAATGTATCCACGATTAGGATTTCCTTGACTATGAATGTCATTAATCCATTCAATGAATTATTTCTTGAATAACTATCACCAATTAATTTGTTTCCCTTGCACAAAAGTGTTGGAAACCAAGAGAATATCTAGTGTGCATTCTACCCTCTTTTATTTCCTGATGAGTTGAAATGTCAATATTTGGACAATTCTCCTAATCAAATTCATGGTAATGGTTGTGATGATGGCACCTTGCTACCTTTCTATGTACCATGTTTTATGTAGATCTCATCTTCGTTGGTCTTATTTAATCTTTGATTTTCTTGAAAGGTTATCTTGACCTCGGGAACATCCATGTAAAATCTCATCATATCCTTGATGTGATCTAGTGTAATTCCACCCTAGCCATATTTTCCCTTAATGAACTCATCTAATCAAGAAATTGATACATCTATACATTGGTGGCATGCTACAAGTGAGTGATGAGACTTGAAACAACTAGAATTCATCCATTACTTCCATTATTATGTCCCCTATACTTAGATGAACTTGGTTCATGTAAAATTCTTCTTTTATCTTAGGGAATATCTCATATCCAATTAAGTGGTGCTCAATGATTCTTTTGAATTCTACCCTTCCCTTGAAGTCATCTCTGTGTATGCATGCACATCTTATTTATAGTCTAGACTTATTCAAATCATAATATTGCTAATTTATTCTATTATGTGAGATTTTCATTTGGTATGTATTGAATATAAACCTTAGACATTTTGTTTGATTCATGCTTTCTAGTTGTTGGATTCACTCATAAGGAAAAGAACAATAACCATGTCAAATACTTAGCTATTTAAAACTTGGTATATAAACTATATTAGAAGTTAGTAAAGATATGGTTTATAGGGGATATAGAGGTTTCAAGATATGAAGTACAATATTCAAAGTCACCCAAGGTACACCAATCATCTAAGTTATTCCTATATACCAATCATATGTACAAAAAAAATTCCCTCGATAGGGCCTTTGTTTTTTTTAGGACCTCACACATGAGACATGAGCCCTATAGGAATAGGTTTTAAGGCCCATATCTCTATTTTTTTGTCATAAACCATGGAATATACCATAAGACCCATCCTTTGTATAACCTTGGCTTGATATCCTTTTTGTGTCTAGTCGCCTCAAATTTAACCCACTATTGGTAATGACTAATGATACATTTTGGAAATTGTACATGAAATTAGGTGACATATATCATTATGTTATACCATATATTAAAATGTCCATCATGTCTTTTCAAGTTTTCAAATTATTTTATATACCTCCATTGCTTAAAGGATGTGGAGACTAGTCCTTGTTCCATTCGAAGAAAGTCACGGCCTTGTGGAGATTCCTAGCTAAACATAGGAAAGGAAAATATAAATTATCCATGCTTATGATTTAATTTACTATTAATCTCATTAATCCCTTCAATGAATTAGTTCATGAAGAACTATCACCAATTAATTCATTTACCTTGCACACAAGTGTTGGATATCAATGGAATATCTAGTGTGCAGTTTACCCTATTTTGTTTCCTCGTGACTTGACATGTCAACATTTGGAAATTTTTCCTAATTAGTTTCATGGTAATGGATATGATGATGGCACCTTGTTACCCTTCTATGCACCATGTTTTATGTATATCTCATCTTGATCTGAAAATCAAAAGGTTTGTATATGAAAATTTGCAAGTGGAAAATGTATGTGTCTTAGGCAATTGGATCAAGTTGTAAGCACATAAAAATATTGATTTTTTATACCTGAAATGAACATCATAAACAAACATAAACATCCATCAAAATAAACACATAACACAACAAAATGATACAGGACTTCACCCCTCTCTTGGGATACATCTCCTAGTCCAACTTCGAATGGATCATTTTCATTATATGCTCAAAGTGTTAAAAATAGTGCTTTAAAATTCTCAAAATGCAAAATAGATGGTTCCAATGGCTCCAGAATGTCCAAAAACCCCTATTCGGGCTCTTCCTGCACCTGGTTTGGCCAAAAATTGAAGAAAATACACTCTCTGGAAGTTTTCCCCAATAACCTGCTATCTCTACTCTCCAAAACGCACCCATAGTCTCCAAAACTTGGAACATGCTCCAGAACCTAGCTCTCGTGCCATTCTGGGCACGTGGACAAATTTGGTGCATAGTTAGAACTGCTAGCACCTTTTTCAGCAGAGGTTATGGTCGCATGGAGTACATGTGTTCCACATGATCGAGGGTTGGTGCTAAAAACCCACACCTATCGGCCAGGACCGTTGGTTCCCCATGAAAGTGGTCATGTGGTAGAAATCGTGTGTGTGTGACCATGGGTTGGGGCTAATCCCCAGACCTTTTCTGCCCGAACTAAACCACAGTTCAAATTCAAATAAAAGTTACGAACTATAAGGTTAAGAAACACCTATAGGTGGCCTGGTGGCCTGGCCTATGCGAAGTATTTTCCCCTTGCCATAGGTCACGGGTTCGACCCCCACAGAGCCAAACCCAAAAAATTTACCAATGGAGCGGATGCCACATGGCGGCCCCTGAGTGGTCCATATGGCACCCATATATTGGTCCACTAAACTGACACATGTCAACCACTGGTTGGTCCACTTCATACCTTTGCACGATCCTTCCTTCCAAATCACCACCTTCCACGTTATCCTGTATCGACTGTACAGTCAACAAATTTGGTTGTTTGGAAAAATAAACAAAACGCGATAACTCCCTCATACAAACTTCGTTTGAGCCCATTCAGGTTGCGTTGGGTTCGTGAGGATGACATCACACAATGCATCCATTTTAGATCAATTTAGAACACTTTTATTTTTGATCATTTTTTGATCCCCTGGATCACATCTTCATTGGTCTTCTTTAATCTTTTATTTTCTTGAAAGGTTATTTTTATCTCAAGCACATCCATGGAAAATCTCATCATATCCTTGATGTGACCTAGTGTAAGAACACCATATCCATATTTTCCCTTAATGAACTCAACTAATCAAGAACTTGATACATCTATACAGTGGTGGTGTGCTACCAAAAGTTGGGACTTCAAGTAAGTTGAGTGATGAGATTGCAACAATTGGAATTCATCCATTACTTCCATTATCATATCACTTATACTTACATGAACTGGGTGCATGTAAAATTATTCTTTGATCTTAGGGAAGAGCTCACAACTAGTGAAGTGATTCTCAATGATTCTTTTGAATTCTACCCTTCCCATGAATTCATCTCTCTGATGTACGCTTACATAAATGTGGTATGCATGCACATATTCCTTATAGTCTAGAGTTGTTCAGATCACCATGTTTCTAGTTTCTTCTATTATGCAATCTTGGAACTTGGTATGTATTGAAGATAAAACCTGGACTAATTACCATATTCACTCTTTCTAGTTGTTGGAATAGTTCATAAGGAAAATAAAAACAACCATGTTGAATAATTAACTATTTCAAACTTGGAATATAATTTATGTTGAAAGTTAGTAGATATATAGTTTATAGTGGCTATAGAGGTTTCAAGATATGAAGCTTTTTCAGGACCTCATGCATGAGACATGAGCCCTAGAGGAATAGGTTTTAGGGCCTATGTATTTATGTTTTGTTCCTAAACCATGGCCTAGAACATAAGACCCATCCTTTGTACACAACATGGAAAAATCCTAGCTACTATCCTAATTAGATGTTTTGATCACTATGTCTAGTTCTCAAGGATGTAGACATGGTTGCGGGAGGAAAAATTTTCCTTAGGCCCTACAAGAGGGTTGTTTACAACCAAGGATAGTCACAAATCCTCAAGCCACCATGCATGACCTCTTAATGGTCTTCTAATCACCTAGAAACAATAATGATGACCTCAAGGGCCTTCATTTTTTTATAGGACCTCATGCATGAGACATGATCCCTAGAGAAATAGGTCTTAGGGCCTATGACTCTAGGTTTTGGTCCTAAAACATGGCGTCGACCACAAGACCCATTATTTGTACATAAGATGTAGACTCCTATATAAATCCTAATTGGATGTTTTGAGTGATAGGGATGGTTCTTGAAGTTGTAGACATAGTCATAGGAGGAAATAGTTACCTTAGGTCCTATAGGAGGATTGTAATGATGGTAACAGCTCCTCGAACCATCACCTTAAATTCATCGTGTTTAAAGGTCAAAATGGAACACCATTTGGATGTTTTGAGAGCTAGGCATGGTTCTTAATCCCATAGACATGATTGCAAGAGGAAGTAGTTGAATTATTCCCAAAAACAAGGTTGTAAGCATCTAGGGACAACCAAAAATCCTCAAACCACCCACACATGACCTCTTCACATTCTTCTAGTCAATTCCTATAAATAGTAATGATGTTATGGGGCCCCTTTCATGGACTATGATCCTTACTTGGAATAGTTAGGACCTAATTCATTAGTGCTTACTCCTAAATAAACTCACCAAAGGTACACCAATAATCTAATTTATCCCCATATATCACTCATAGGTACAAATAATTTTCCCTTGATAGGGCCTTTATTATTTTTTAGGTCCTCATGCATGAGATATGAGCCCTAAAGTAATATGTTTTAGGGACTATGTATTTAGGATTTTATTCCTAAGCCATGGCCTAGACCACAAGACCTATCCCTTGTACAAAAGATGATAAACTCCTAGTTATATCCTAATGGGATGTTTTAACCACTATGTATTTTTGTTGAGGTTGTAGACATGGTCATAGAAGGAAATAGTCTCCTTATGCCCTACATGAGAGTTGTACACATCCAAGGAAAATCACAAATCCTCAAGCCACCATACATGACCTCTTACTGACCTTGTAGTCACCTAGGAGCAATAATGATGTTATGGTCCCCTTTGAAATGATGGTGATCTTTATTTGGAACCACTAAGACCTATCTCCTTGGCTCTTACTCCTACAAAAACTCACCCAAATTAAGCCAATCATGTAATTTGTTTAAATATACCATTCATAGGTACAATTATTTTCCTTGATAGGGCCTTTGTGGTTTCTCTATATGCCACTCTTGATAGAAATCTATTTTCTCAAGTAGACCTAGTAGATAGTACTTTTCATGCCGCAGGTATGATACTAAAGTATCATACCTGAAATAATTTTCATGTCGCAGGTATGTTGGAGATACTTCACACACACCTAGTAATTTGTTTTCCTAAGGTTTTCCCTATGTTTACTAGTCATTATTCAGTCTCCTATTGTCTAGGGAGAATATTCCTCTAGGAGAATATTCTCTTTAGTTCACACTTTAGTTTGATCGGTTGAGTGGAGTCTAGATGCCACATTGGGATCATCACCATGAAACATTGGGATCATCACCAGCTAATGCACATTTTCCTTGGTATTATCACCAGACTAGCGCATTACTCATGATTCCATGATCTCCTCCTCACTTCACTTTGTTTCAGTCAGTTAACTAAAGATGAAGAGACTAGTTAACTCAGACTAGGTGGCAGTTAACTCCTGTAACTGTTTGAGAGACTATACTAGGTGGAATTTAACTCACGTAACTACTGGTGCATTTCCATATCACTCTAGACCACCACTATGTCTCATTGTATTCTCCTCCAGTGTGCATTAGTTTAGTTATAAAGAGTATATCATGTGTAAATTATCAGTCATTCATTTGGTTAATGAGAATTTTTCCATTCTTTCTCTCCTATTTCTCTTTTCTCATATTTTCTATGTAAACTATGTATGTCATTTTCTAGATAGATCTTATTTGTGTAGGTTCATCCACATTTACATGGTATTAGAGCTGACAAATTGCTAGGAAAAATACACACCATATTCTTTTCGCAAGTACCGAAGATTGAAGACAGCGGTAAAAATGGAATTTCCAAAAGAATTCATTCTTACAGCATACAATTTCTTTGCATGGAAGGAAAAAATGATAGTGAATCTTCGAAGTAGAGGATTATACAGGTTAACCATGAACATAGAGACCGAACCCACATCATCCATAGAAAAATCCAAGTATCCAAATCGAATGGATGAAGCGTTTGGAACTATTTGCAATCTCATTTCTCCTAAACTCCGCTTTCACATATCCTCCTGCAAAACCCCTAATGAAGCATGGACCACCATGGAAGGGATTTTTGGAAAACATGATGAGGTGAGGGGACACATGCTCAAGGTGGAATTGCTCACTTTGAATCCAAAAACCTTTGACAAACTCCAAGATTTGTTTAGCAAATATAAGGATTTGTTGTTGCAACTCAAGGCTTGCGGGGTTGATAAATATAAAGAGGATAAAAAAATGGTTCTTACCATTCTCTCCAAACTTGGTCTGGAATACTCAGTGTTTGTATCCAAATTTCATTCAGTTAGGCTTGCTTCTAGAGCCAGCTGGACAATGCCTTCTCTTGAGTCCTTTATCGAGTCTCTGACACAAGAGCAGAACAAGCTCATAAATATGGGAAAAATCAATTGCCCAAAGGTGCATGCACTTACTGTGCAAGATGGTAGCAGTCATCAAAATGATAAATCTAAATACAAATACAAAATGAAAGAACATGCAAATCCAAAGAAGGAAGGGTACTCAAAACCATTCAATGATGCCTTTGAATCCAAAGGTGGAAAAAAAAAAGAGAGAAATGCACTTACTTCCATAAAGGATTCCATCCAGAATATGCATGTATGCATAAACAAATAGATCAAATGGCCCAAATAATTCAACAAAACAACCTTGGATATCACATCCCTGAGGGTGCCAAGAAGAAGAAGCCAAAATATCAAAATCCGAAGAAAGGAAATTCTAGCCATGCTTTTATTTCCATAAAATCCTCTCCTAATGCTTGAATTGTAGATTCAGGTGCATCACACCACATGGATGCCAAAAAAGAAGTATGCTCTTCATTGGACGCATGCAAAGGTCCTCCTATTCTGATGGGGGACAACTCTTAGGTCAAGGTCACTAGAAAAGGAAGAAAACGACTAACAAACGGAAGCTTCAATAATGTGCTACGCATTCCCAAACTTTCCGCCAATGTTCTCTCCATGTATCAGATGACAAAATATGGCACCGAAAATAGAGTCATATTCACACCTGATGTTGTGGATATCTATGACATGCAAACCAATTCCAAAGTTGCTAGTAGTGAGGTAAATCATTAATCTAGACTATACACATTTTCTGAATTTATTGAACCAAATTCTACATTACTGCTTACCCATGTTGATGAAAGTAGTAGGATATGGCACGAAATGTTCGGGAATTTAAATTTCAGATATATGCAACAACTTAGCAAGCACAAAATGGTTCATGGTCTACTTGACATCCACTTCTCCAAATGAATTTGTGAGGGATGTGTTCTTGGAAAACACCCTTAAGAGAAATTCGAAAAAGGAAAGACTTTGAAGGCCTCATTTCCTTTAGATATGATCCATAGTGGTATAATGGGCCCTTTTCCACATCCATCAATAAGCAAATAAAGGTACATGCTCATTTTTTTTTATGATTTCTCACATTTCGCATGGACTTTCTTTCTTAGGAAAAAATCAAAGGTCTTTCAACACCTCAAAGATTTCAAAGCCCTTGTTGAAACACAGTCAGAAAATAAAATCAAAACCCTCCAAACAGATAATGGCGGGGAGTATGTCAACCATGAGATACAAAATATTTTTCTTGAGGTCGGGATTCAGTTGCATCACACAATTCCCTATACTCCACAACAGAACATAGTTGTTGAGCGGAAAAAGAGATCTCTAAAAGAGATGGCATATTGCATGCTACATGCAAAGTCACTTCCACAGATATTATGGGCTGAAGCACTTAATTGTGAAACCTACATCCAAAACATATCTCCCCACAAATATGTCAAGGATAAGACCCCCTATGAGGGTTGGAGCTGCCTCAAACTAGAAGTGACCCACTTTCGTATATTCAGTTCTCGTGCATGGGCCATGATTCCCTCTAAGAAGAGGAAGGAAATTGATCCACAAAGCATAGAGTTTATCTTTGTTGGATACCCTGATGGTGTGAAGGGATACAGACTCATTGATATCTCCTCGGACTGGTTCATCATTGAGTGTGTGTCCAATTCGAGCAAAGTATCTCGCATGTACCTCAACAGCCACATGCAGACATTTTTGTTCTTCCACCTATCATAGATGATGAGCATGCGCATGCCGACTCTTCTTCAAATGAGAGTTATGATTTAGAGGATTCAGATGATTCTAATATTGAGTCAGTATAGTCAGATGCAGATTCAGTGCATGCAGCTGCGGAGCCAGAGAAGAGGCCCAAGTGGGCCAAGACTACTCTTCAAGATGCAAGAGATCTTGTTGAGGATTCAACTGATACTAGGAAGACTCGATCTGATTTCAAGGAGCCTCCTCTTGCACTCACTACCACTGAACCAATTCCAACCAGACATATTTTCTTGGTTCAGTCTTCTGATCCAAAGTCCTATGTTGAGGCTACTCGAAATATGTTTTGGGAATCCACCATGCAGGAGGAGTACAAATCCCTCCTCAAGAACTAGACTTGGGACCTGGTTCCCCTTCCTTCAGGAAGGAAAATTGTCGGGTGTAGATGGGTCTCAAGGACCAAGAGTGCAAAAGATGGACAAGTTAGCAAATACAAACCATGCTAGTTTCCGAAGGCTTTCAGCAGGTGCATGACATTGACTATGATGATACCTTCACTCTAGTAGTGAAGATGGATTCCATACGTTTGGCACTTTCCATTGCAGAAACAAAAGGATGGTAAGTTCATTAGATGGACGTGAAGAATGTAGCTTCCCCGGGGATTTTTGCAAGATTCATCTTTGGTCTGTCAACTTAAGAAATCTCTTTATGGCCTCAAGAAGGCCCTAAGGGCATGGTATGTCAAGTTGGACTCCTATCTATCGTCATATAACTTTGTACGTTGTAAGTCATACCTGAATGTTTACATGCTCAGGACTGTTGATTCAATACTACTCCTAGTTTTGTATGTTGATGATTTTTTTATCACTAGTTGCTTGACTTTAGCGATTGTTGTAGCAAGAGGATTCTGCATGACAGGTTATTGATTATGTACATGGGTCTACTACATTTCTTCCTTAGACTCGATATCATTCAGGATGCATCATGAATCAAACTGTCTCAGTCCAATTATGCATGAGATCTCCTCAAGAGATTTCACATGACAGACTACAAGTCTACCCCGATTCCCTTCCTATCAGGTTTCATACTTGAGGATGGTGGGGACACTCCACTACTGGACAACACACTGTAAAAACATCTAGTGGGGAGTTTTTTGTATCTCATACACTCCAAGCTAGACGTCTCCTATGAAGTTGGAGCAGTCTCCAGGTTCTTTCAAGAGCTTCATGAGATAAATTGGAAGGTTGCAAAGCGTATCCTTCGATATGTACAGGGAACCAACACCTTTGGTATTCACTATGAAGTAGACTCTACATTGGACCTCATCGGGTTCACTGATTCTAAATGGGTTGGTGATAACATTGATTGCAAGTCCACATATGGTTACTCACTTAGTCCTGGTTTCGGGCCTATCTGTTGGTCGAGAAAGAAGAAGACTGATATTACTCTATCTTCAGCCAAGGAAGAGTATAGAGGGGTAGTTAACATAACCATTCAAGATATGTGGCTACAACATTTTCTCACTGAGTTGGGCATTTAGTTTCACCGGTCGATTGTCATCTGGTGTGACAACCAGACTACTTTGAAGTTCTATAGAGATCCAGTTCAAAGGTAGCGGACAAAGGAAATCGAGATCCACATGCCCTGCATCTGGGAATTAGTACACGAGGGGATCATCGACCTTTGTAGTTCTGTCCTTTAGCAAAACATACTGCAAACATATTCACCAATACATTTATTGAGAAGAAGTTCCATTCTCTTCGCAGTCTTCTTGGAGTGAAGGACACAATTTCATAGCAACTATCAGTTCTTCTGTTTTTACATACATTGTACTTTGAGGGGGGGGGGTTCCCATGATTTTTTCCCTCTTTCCTCATTTATTTCAATGTATGATTTGTATTTGGGTACCTAACATGGCATCGTTTTCAATACCCATTCTTTATTTTCACCATAGTGATGTTCAAGGGGGGTTTTGGAGATACTTCACACACACCTAGGAATTATTTTTCCTAAGGTTTTCCCTATGTTTACTAGTCATTATTCAATATCTTATAGTCTAGGGATAATATTCCTCTAGGAGAATATTCTCTTCAGTTCACACTTCGGTTTGATCATTTGAGTGGAGTATAAATGCCACATTGGCATCATCACCATGCAACACTAGGATCATCACCAGCTAATGCACATTTCCCTTGGGATTATCACCAGACTGGCGCATTACTCATGATTCCATGATATCCTCCTCACTTCACTTTGTTTGAGTCCATTAATTGAATATTCAGAGACTAGTTAACACAGACTAGGTGGCAATTAACTCCCATAACTTCTATTAACTGAATATTGAGAGACTAGTTAACTCCCGTAATTGTTGGTGTGTGTCCATATCACTCTATACCACCATTATGGTGCATTTGATTCTCCTATGGTGTGCATTAGTTTAGTTATACAAAGTATATCATGTGTAAATTATCATTCATTCATTTTGTTAATGAGAATTCTTCCATTCTTTCTCTCTTGTTTCTCTTTTCTCATATTTTCTCTGCAAACTGTGTATGTTATTTTCTATCTAGATATTACCTGTGCAGGTTCATCCACATTTACAGATAGTTCGTTTGTTTTTTCACTATATGCCACTCTTCATAGAAATCTATTTTCTCAAGTACACCTAGTAGACAGTACTTTTCATGCCGTAGGTATGATACTAAACTATCCTAATAGAAAGGTACCTATTGGTCAAGTGGGATGACATCATGGTGTGAGAGGACATCATGGTGCATGAATCATGAGTCATATAGGAACATATTATGGCCTATATCTCTAGGTTTTTTTCCATGACCATGGCCTAGACCATAAGAACCCATCAAATAGCTAATTTTTTTATACTCTCCATAATGCATGCATGGTTTTAGCCAATAAGAATGCACATGTGTTTTTACACTATAGACACCCACACACACACACACATTATGTGTCTATAAAAACAAAAATACACACATCCCAATCTCACTTCTATCAAAAGCCTTGTTAAAAAACACATATCTATAGTAAATTGTTGGGAATACCAGATAATGCAAAGAGTTCTATATCATTTAGGTAATGATTGAAGGAGAACCTTCTACAAGTTATCAACACTAATCATTTGGATAATGGGAAGCTTATGTAATAGAGCTAGAAGATGAATGAGGAAAAATAATCATCTTAAAATCATCAAAGAAATTAGAGACAAAGAAAGGTTAGACATGGTGAACCAGAGGCATTCAATGAGTGCTTCTTCAATTCCAATTATAGTCATTGGTGCCTTAGTTATTCCTATTAATACATGATAAGAAAAGAATATCCATTCAATATAGGGGATCAAATTTTCTAAAAAGATAGTTGAGAAAACACCTCATAGCCCTCCTCGAGAAGTGGAGGATAGGTGATCATTAGGGGTAGTTTCAATTCCAACATCAAATCAATCTCAAACCAATATATCACCTTGTAATTATGAATTGGATGAGGTTCCATGGTCACTTTTGGCTTATTATGATTATACAAAATATGGAATTATAGAGGCGGGGCATGTAGAACCTTTTGGTGAAGATGTTCTTGGGGTCCAACCTATTTTTGAACAAGTATATGTCCTTGAGGCCATCCACAAGGATGTCCATTTTCCACCATTTAGCTACTAGTAAGGGAATGAAGGGCTACAAGATGTTATTGAATCGTTACAATCTCTCGATGACGTGTTCCATACTATATATGGAACCCCCTTACCTCCATTTTCCTAGGTGCCCCAAAGAAATACAAAACATGCCCAGGTGGATGAAGTATCATGAGTTCCCTTGAAGGTGATTTATCTAAATGGTTTATTGCTTACCAAAATCAAGAAATAATTAAGAATTCTTAGATTCAAAATGTTTTCAAGACAATTGTAGGTTATTTTTATCTTTCTTAAAATATATATGTTTCATTGTTGTTAGAAAATAGTTAGGCGTAAAGATGATAAATAATTCAAAACCAAGTAATCATATAATTAGAATCTCAGTAAATGAGTTTAGAACAATTGGTAGGAAAACTTGTTTGAAAAATCATAATGAGATCAACATGTATTATCACAAGCAATCATAAACAAGAAAATGAGAATTTTATTTTTCTCAAGCCAACATCTAAGCTCATTAAATTGAATGTCAAAATTATTTAAAATTATTCCATTAGAAGAGAACATCTTAATACAACTAGACAGACAGATTTTTGGGCCTTCATTAGTAGGTTTTCATCTTCTAACATGAAGTTAATTGAAGAAATTAAAGGATTACTACTGATTTTTTGGCATGATAACACCAATCCTTCTTGACACAGTGAACCAAACATTAAAAATTGACACAATGAAAACTAAACTATAAGGGAGGTTCAAGAGTGAACATAAGGGATTGAACCTGGGCCAAAGATATTTTGAGAAATGAAAGCCTTGGTACATTAGAATAAACACACTTTGTAACACTTGTTGTTGTATATACAACATAGAATTTGGTTATTATTATGAAACATACGTATAAATTCAATATGTTTTTCATTCTAACCATGTGTAGGTGATATAAATTAGATCCTTGTCAAAACTTATTTGTAAACTTTGTAAGCATTTAATTGTTTTTTGGGAAAAGTTGAGAAAATGTTCAAAATTCCCTTGGAATATGAAATGAACCATTGTTATGGTTGTCCTTCCACGACTGCCTATTAAAATGAAGTTTTTGATGAAGAAGAGCATTGAAGGGAATACAAAGGAGAAAATGAAAAAGGGTAGTAGTAGAGATGAGATTTCAAAGAAGTAGTCTTCTTGATGATCAAAGGAGAAGAAGATATTGAATCTATCCCATGATGAGTGAATATTGTTGTTGAGCCATGGTTATCTGCAAATTTCCTGCCAGTGAGTAACAATACACTAAATTCTTTTATATCTCACCCTTTTGTAATTAATTTCCTGCATAATAAAATCCCCTAGAACCTAGTTTTCCCGTTTGGATTTCTAGTGTAAAAACATTCTATGTTGTCTCGTGGTGTTAATCGTTGTGTAAAATTGATGTAGTTTTGGTTTTAATATATTCTTGAATTCTATGTAAACCGTGAGAACTATAAAAAAACTACATTATAATCATAGTTATATTCATTGGTTTAAATGATTGCTTCAGTTTTGCAATTTGTTTAGTGTATTGGTGGTTCATTATTTAAGCACATTCTACATCCAATATTGCAATTTCTTTTTTTTGTTTTTTTTTTAGGTGGGTTTGTTTGTATGAGTACACAAAATTTCAATTAATTCAAGTAGCACACAATACATCATTGTTGTATTCACCCAATATTTACTTATTTGATCGCTAGAGTATAGCTACAACACTATCAGATACCTTCCATTCGATGTGCGGTGAGAACTTGCAACTTGAGAATAGATTTGGAGAGCCTCCAATCAATTGAGGTATGTCTACTGAAGAAAGAAACCAAGTAGTGAACTAAATATGAAATAGAGCCAATATTTTTTTATGCATGTTGGTGATTACTAGCAGAGCATTATCAATTTGATACTTAACTGTAAGACGAAATGATTAAGTTTGACATATGATTTGGGATAGAGTAGAGTGATTGTAGGAAGGAACTAGGGGGTGTCCTTGAGATTTATTTATTCCCTATAACTATAGAAGAGTATGTTAAAGGGGTGAAATACTTATGAAATATTAGCGCTAAACGAAAAGGGAGAGGTGAAAGGATTAGAAAACCTTCATGTAGTGAAAGAGTTTGTAGACATGTTTTCAGAAGAGTTGTCAGGTTTACTTCCCGAAAGAGAGTTGGAGTTGACAATAGACTTGAAACATGGAACTGAACCGATAGCGAGAACTCCATATCGGATGTCAATGCCTCAATTGCAGGAGTTGAAAATGCAATCGAAGGAATTGTTGGACTTGGGACTTATACGTCCAATTGTGTCTCCTTGGGGTGCACTAGTTATTTTCATGAGAAAGAATGATGGATCATGGAGACTTTGTATTGAATATCACCAATTAAACAAAGAAACGATCAAGAACCTGTATCTGTTACCCAAAATAGATGATTTGTTTGACCATATGAAGGGAGCGATGGTGTTTTCAAATATTTATTTAAGATCAGGATATCACCAAATATGGATTAAAGAAGAAGGTGTCCCTAAGACCACATTTAAGATGAGATTCAGACACCATGAGTTTACAGTTTTACGGTGAATGGGGTGTTTCGTGAATACTTGGACAAGTTTTTCCAAGTATTTATTGATGACATATTGATTTATTCTCGGACGAAAGAAGAGCATGATGAATATTTAACATTGGTACTAAAGTGTCTATGAGAAAACAAATTGTATAGGAAACTATTGAAATGTTATTTTTACCAATCAAAGATTCATTACTTGGGACATATCATATCTAGTGAAGGTATCTTTGTGGATCCAAAAAAAGTAGAGGCTATTATGGATAGGCTATCACCGACAAACATACAAGAAGTACGCAACTTTATGGGTTTAGTAGGATATTACCGACGATTTTTTGAAGGTTTTTTAAAAACAGAAAATCCAATCACAGAATTGCAAAAGAAAAACAAGAAGTTTGTTTGGACAGAGAAATGCATGGAAGCATTACAAAAACTTAAGGAGTTGTTGATGACAACACCAATATTGAAATTCCTCGACATGAACAAGGAATTATTGGCATGTACAGATGCATCCAAGGAAGGTTTAGGCAGAGTTGTGATGCAATACGGTCGAGTGATCGCTTACATTTCAAGGAAATTGAGAAATCATGAGGATAACTACACAACGCATGACTTTGAGCTATTGGAAATTGTATCTTCCTTGAGAGTTTGGAGACATTATCTGATTGGACATAAATTCAAATTAAAGATAGATCATTGGGGACTGCAGTATATATTTACACATAGTGACTTGAATGCATGACAAAGGCATTGGTCAAAATTACTTAGCGAATACGACTTTGAGATTACTTACATTAAAGGAACGGTGAAGAGAGTGGTAGATGCGTTGAGTCGGAGACCATGCATATTCTCGGTAATATCACTTAAGACAAATCTTCGAGAAAATATTCTAGCCTTACAGATTGATTATGATTGGTACAAGGACGTTAAGAATAATATTGGACAAGATACCATGATGGTACCGAAGTATGAAGGTTATTCATTAGAGAACTATGGATTGTTGAGATTTAATGGAAGAATTTACATACCGCCTAACGACGAATTAAGAAGTTTGATCTTGAGTGAATCCCATCGAGCAGTGTACATGGCTCATCCGGGAGTCACGAAGATGAAGCCAAACACTAAGCCTTTATTCTTCTGGAAGGGAATGAAAGAAGACATAGTTAGTTACGTGGAGAGATGTCTAGAATGTCAGTAAGTGAAGGCTAAACATAGACATTCAACAGGATTGTTACAACCACACGTTATTCTGGAATCAAAATGGGAGGTCATTTCGATGTAATTTATCATTGGATTACCACTGACGACAAGGAGGCATGATTCAATTTTCTTGGTAGTGGACAATATGATGAAGAGTGCACACTTTATCCCAGTACGTGTGACGTATCAGGCGTGAGACATAATAAGAGTATTTTTTAGCGAGATTGTGAGATTACATGTAGTACCAAGAAGTATCATATCCGATTGAGGATCGATATTTACAGGACAATTGTTTACCAGTTTCCAAGAGGCTTTGGGAACACAGTTGAATTTGAGTACAACATATCACCCTGAGACAGACAGAAAAATAGAGAGAACAAACCATAGTTTGGAGGTTATGTTGCATATGTATGTAATGGACCAACAAAAACTTTGGGAAGATTTATTGCCACTAGTAGAGTTTGCATACAACAACAACTATCAAAGTATGATTAAGATGGCATCGTTTGAGTTTCTCTATGGACAACCGTGTCAAACGTCGTTGAGTTGGTATCGACTTGAGGATAGGGTCCTGGTAGGACCAGAAATGATTCAAGAAATGGAATAACGGATGAAATCGATAAGATAGAGGATTAAAGAAGCGCAAGATTGGAAGAAGAGTTATGTTGATGCACATCACGTTGACCGCAGTTATGAATTTGGCGATAGAGTTTTATTGTGGGTAAAACCGCACAAGAGTTCAATCATGTTTGGAAAGGATGTTAAACTCTCTCCTATGTTTTGGGGACCTTTCGAAGTTGTGCAAAAGAAAGGACCTGTGGCTTATCGACTAACCTTGACTGATTCTTTAAGACGCATGCATGATGTATTTCATGTATATGTTTTGAGACATTATATTAGTGATCCTTCACATGTTATTGACATGAGTTATTTGTAGGTGTCAGACAAGCGTGCTCTCATGGTGGATCCAATCTACATTCTTGACCATCGCATTTGAAAATTACGACATCAAATATTCGATCAGGTCAAGCTCCAGTGGGACAACTATAGTCCACACTCAGCTACCTGGGAGGACGCATATGAGATGCGTCAACAATTTCAATACTTTTTTGATAGATTATACATATAAATCTATGTCAGATACATTTATTTACTTGCATTTATATACTGTACAAACTTTGGGACAAAGTTTAAAACAAGAGGGGGTGTATGTAACATTCCTCTCTACCGAGCACACTTTTATTTTCTTATTCTTTAAGGACACTTGTGTGCAAGTGATCTAGTTATGGTACATTGTGATTTTGTTTCGATTATATATTATACATGATGATGATGATGATATGATTAAAAATATTTCTGTGGTTGGAGTTTTCATGATTGGTCGGAGAAGCCACAGTTAGGTCAATAGAGTGTCGACGTTTCGGATCCAAATCAGGATCCATATTCAGGACAATGAGCCTGGGTTAAGATAATGAGAAGATTTGTTTTTAATACTGGAAAAAGGCGTGAAAGCTAAGTGTCAGCTAGGTTGTTTTGGTAAAAGTTATTTTTGATTTAATTAGGGTTTATGTTATTAGGTAAATTTTTTCTTTATTATTTAATTAGGGTTTGATTGTTTCAAACATTAATAAACTTTGAATTAATAATAATATAATAATTTCAAAGTGTATTAAGTTTGTTATATTGAATTAGGGTTTGGATGTTTGTTATCATTAATCAGTTCATTAATAAATTCAAAGTTTTTTTAATGTTTATTAATATATAGTTTCAAAGTTGTGTGTTTATCAAAGTTTATTGAAGTTTATTAGTTAATCCAAGTTTATTAGTTAATCCAAGTTTATTGAAAGTTTATCATAGTAAATACCATAGGCTCACCAACCTATGAGTTAGCTAAACAC
>JZKD02S1777554.1:85212-104824 GCA_000966675.3 Picea glauca
GTGGGTTAGTGGGTTTCCTTTGAAAATGCCCAAAAGCTTCCAAAATTTCCAATTTTGGTTCATTGATGATCTTAAGATATTATATGCAGGAAACCAATGCACAAAAGAGAAAAAATCCAAAAATTTAACCCTTTTCTACAAATTCAGGGACAACTTTAAGCCACATTCAGTGTGTAGAGGTACTCACCATCTCTCACACGCAGGTGCAGGTATCAGAGGTATTTCCCTCGATCTTAGGATCAAATTGTCAAAGTACCCTCTTTCTCGTGCTAGTACAGGTATCAGAGGTATTGCAATCAGTCTCAGCGTCAAATGGTCGAATTACCCTCTCTCTCACATTCGTGCAAGTACGAGAGGTATTTCCCTCGACACAATCGGTGTGGTATCAATTAATCGGTAATACCTCGTGGTATTTCCCTTAGAGGTATTGCACTCGGTACAGTCGGCCGGCGTTCAATTTCCCTCTCTCACGCGGAGGTGGTATCAAGGTAATATGTTATCGGTTAAGGTTTCTTGTGGTTTTATATATAATATATTCTATATATTAAATATATATTCCTAAGCGTGGTTTTATATATAATATATTCTATATAATAAATATATATACTCTATATATATTCTTAAACGATTTGTAACCCCTACTAGTCCCTTCCATTTGTAAACCTTAACTAACCATTATCCCTTAACTAACCACTATTCTTTATAATCCCTCCAATAAAACTTATACACTTTACCATGATGATGATTACCATGGCAATGGAAATGATGATGATGACAATGACAACAACGACGATGATGACAATGACGATGACAACGATGATGACGATGACGATGATGATGAGGAGGAGGAGGAGGAGGAGGATGACAATGTTGATTAAGGTGATGATAATGATGACGACTATGACGATTATCACGACAATGAAAACGATGATGAAATGATGATGACGATGAAAACGATGATGATGAAATGACGACGCCGACGACGATGATGATGATGATAAAATGATGATGATGAAAGGATGTAAGAACATGTGGGTGATGAGAACTCAACATGTGGTATACCCCCAAAGGTTTAGAAACACACATTAACTTTGTCTCACCTCCTCCTATGTATTATTAAGATCAACAATAGATTTACTTCGAGGAACATTCAACTCATGATGAAGTGGAGTTATTCTTGAATTGATAAGTTTGTACTTGACCTTGGAATATTATGGGATGATCCTATCACTTGGTTAATTCTGATTATGCATTTGTGAGTAAGGTTAACAATTTCCTAGGAGTCAATGATTATATTTCAAAGTTTATCCCACAAAGCCTCATCGTTAAGATGGATAAAAGGTATGCTTTAATTCCTAAGTTGCATACATATATGAATTGGAGAGATAATTCTTCTCTCAATTATTTTCCTATTTTGTAAATAATGTCTTCAAAAGCAATAGTCAAGGATGTTTTGCAATACCTATACAAACGATGCCACTTAAGAATATGGGTTTATAGTTCCTCTCCAGGGGGATGATAATTCCATGTTAGGACCAAGGAGATGATATTATATTTAGCCTAAACATTCGAATGAAGTTCATGTTATCCTTGGACATCCCTTTTCAACAAATGTTGTAAAGGTTGATCAATTTCCATGAAGGAAGAGGTGGACAGTTTGATCAACAATCCACATGGTTGTCTGATTATGAAAATGGAAATGAAAGTTTTCCTATGGATCTTTG
The DNA here is from genome assembly GCA_000966675.3 of Picea glauca. NCBI lineage: Eukaryota > Viridiplantae > Streptophyta > Pinopsida > Pinales > Pinaceae > Picea > Picea glauca. The sequence goes on from JZKD02S1777554.1 coordinate 86,937, forward strand.
TCATGGTTAATATGCATATGGTGAGAGAAGCCTTCAATTATGCACATCTAATATCCAAACAAGTATTTAAAAGAGCATAGAATAACTCTATCATGAAATTGAAACTTGGAAACACATCATATTTTGTAATACACAATTGTTGTAGTATGAGAAATTTGTTCTATTTGACACTAATAAGTAAAATGTGGTCGGTGTTAGATCTAGATAGTCAAAGAAAATGGAATATGGGGTATCAAAATTAAACTATGATTCTTGGTTTTTATTTGTCATGCTTGTAAATGTGTTGAACCTGCACAAAATAGATCTAGCTAGAAAATACTACACACATTTGCAGAGAGAAATTGAGAAAGAAGAAGCAAGAGAAAAAGAATGGAAGAATTCACATTAACTGTATTCCACACTCAAAGAGTGAATAATTTACAATAGATATAGGATACATGAGTAACTAATAATCCATAGTGGTGTTCTAGAGTGATCTGGACACACACTAGTAGTTACGGGAGTGAACTGCCACCTAGTCTAGTCTCTCAGGTAGTTACGGGAGTGAACTGCCACCTAATTGAGTTAACTAGTCAACTAGTCTTTAGTTAACTCACTGAACAAAGAGTAGTGTGAGTTGGTGATGATCCCAATGTTGCATGGTGACAAAACCAATGCAACATCTAAGCTCAACTCAACTAGTCAAACTGAAGTGTTAACTGAAAGAGAATATTCTCCCCTAAAATATAGGAGACTGGATAATGACTAATTATGACTAATAAACAAGGAATAACCTTAGGAAAAATAAATCCTAGGTGTGTGTGAAGTAACTCCAACACCCCTTGTGAACATCGCTATGGTGAAAATAAAGAATGGGTCCCGACTATGAGGCCATGTTAGGTACCCAAATACAAAAGATACACTGAACTAAACGAGGAAAGAGGGAAAACCTCCTGGGAACAAACCACCCCCTCAAATTACAATGCATAAAATAAAAAATGAGAAGGAACAAAAAACAATTTCTAAGCAACCATGTCCTTCACTCCAAGAAGACCTCACAACTGTGCAAGTTTGTGCTCTTTGAAGATTTTGTTGAAGATGTAGATGTTTGGACGGATCTGATGAAGTATATGAATCATTGATATTTCCACACATATCCACTTTATCTTCTTGTAATGAATAATATCCAACTAAATTTTGGATGAAATTTTGAAAACCGTGCGATCGTTTCCAGAAAAATGTTGAAATTTTGTTGATTTTGAAACTATCATAACTTCATTTTCCGGACTCCATTTTGGACGATTTGTTTTTTGAAATTGGATATTTTCCCAAGTGGAATTAAAATATCCAATTTGTTTCTGCAAATGTTTCTCGGAAAATATCAGAATGGTGTCTGATGTGCGCAACTCTCTTTTTGTCTCCTGACATGCATGCATGGTGCATGCAAAAGTGTCTACATGTGACTCCTAATATGCATGCCATATATCTTCCACATGAATTTCAGAAAATAAATCTGAAATGGAGTAGACATCATCTTCAATTATTGGAATACAAATTTCTGCAAATACTTTTGTAGAAGACTCTTCATAATAAGAGGCTTGATCTTCTGATGGCTTCTCTTCTGGCTCTATCTATTCGACCTTCTGCATGAAATGTTCACAATATTCTTTATTCCCAAATAGAACCTCCAATCTAGTCCATAATTCATTTGGAATTGATCCTTGTGATTCTTCATATATTTGATGGAAAAGTTCGAGAGAAACAAACATGTCGATACTTCCTATGGCCATATCTTGTCTATTAAGAAAGTCATTTTTCTCATTGATAGAATCAGGCTCTACTTCCATTTCCATATTTATTTGGTACAAGCCTCTGCATATAAGATGAAGCATAATTTTTGGCTTCCATTCCAAATAGTTATGAGGCCTGAGAAGTATTTCCAGAGAATAATCCATCTTTTTGTTGTCTTTAATCTTTTGTACCTGCAAAAAATGATTTGGTGTAGCTTTTTCTTAGGAGTCCATTGGCTCTGATACCATGTAAATGTGTTGAACTTGCACATAGTAGATCTAGCTAGAAAATACTACACACATTTGCAGAGAGAAATTGAGAAAGAAGAAGCAAGAGAGAAAGAATGGAAGAATTATCATTAATTGTATTCCACACTCAAAGAGTGAATAATTTACAATAGATATAGGATACATGAGTAACTAATAAGCCATAGTGTTGTTCTAGAGTGATATGGACACACACCAATAGTTACGGGAGTGAAGTTCCACCTAGTCTAGTCTCTCAGGCAATTACGGGAGTGAACTGCCACCTAGCTAAGTTAACTAGTCAACTAGTCTTCAATTAACTGACTAAACAAAGAGTAGTGAGTTGGTGATGATCCCAATGTTGCATGGTGACAAAACCATTGCGACATCTAAACTCAACTCAACTAGTCAAACTGAAGTGTCAACTAAAAGAGAATATTCTCCTCTAAAATATAGGAGACTGGATAATGACTAATTATGACTAATAAATAAGGAATAACCTTAGGAAAAATAAATCATAGGTCTGTGTGAAGTAACTCCAATAATTCTTTCATATTTTGAGCCCATAAAATGTACAATGAAGGAGATATTCCATAATCTAACACAATAGGATGGACCTTGAAAACATGTAATGTCTACATTTCTCACTACCTCCCACACACACAAGTCTCCTAATTTATCAATACTACTATGTTTTAGTTTCATTTTAGGTTTACTAAGGTCCAAGGAATTCTTAGGTTGGGAAGGCGATTGTGTGCAAGTAGTGGGTATGAGTTTCCTATCATTCATGTTTTGCAATGTTTCATACCATTTATCTATCAATAAAATGGTAAAAAGAGGCTCACACAATTACAAAACTACTTTTTTTTACTACACTTGCAAACTTATGTCACATAGAGAGCTTGCTTCATGAGTTAAGGTAGATAAGTAGGTTTCCATGCTTGTTTAGGTAGTTACAAATTGCATTTTCTTTTAGTTCTCCAACATTTAGAGTCTTTATTTCCGATAAATAAGGTCTTTTTCAATCAACATATGATATATTTAAAGGGAATAAAAGTGAAGAACAAAGGGTTTTACAAGAAACATGAAGTTAGAAATGACTCCATTATTACAAATAAAAGGCATTGGCATGCTTTCTCAAAGACCCGTTGTTCTCGTTTAATTCACATAAAGGAAAGTGTTTAACATGTCATGAAATTTTGGTCCATACAAGCACAAATTGAAAAAAAAAATCAACATTGGCCCCATTCACATTAATAATTCTATAGGCTTGTTGTTTGATTGTTGAATTATTTCTACGAGTCATGTTTGAGTATGTAAACCCTCCCATACCATTAATGCATGTGTCTAGTCTAACCATGTCAAATTTAAGTCAATACAAGCACAAATTGAAAACATTTCAATGTTGGCCCCATTCACATGTCATTTATATGCGCCGGTTTCAAGTACATGAGCAAGCGATGGCACCCAAAAAATTGGCCTTGTTTCCCTTCACATTATTTGTGAAATTATTTCAATGTGAAATTATTTGTGTGAGTCATGTTTGAATTTGAAAACCCTCCCATATTGGCATTACATGTGTTAGTCTAACCAAGTCAAATATCATTCCATACAAGCCCAAATTGAAAAAAAATTCAACGATGGCCCCATTCACATGTCACTTATAAGCAGGGTCAAGTACATGAGAAGGCGCGCCTTATTTTTGGGTTTTGATAGAATAACCAAAGAATATTTGATTGTTGAACTCTTTGTTCGAGTCATGTTTGAGTCTAGAAACCTTCCCATACCATCAATGCATGTGTGTTGTCCTAACATGTCATGAAATTTCAGTCCATACAAGAACAAATTGAAAACAAATTCAACATTGGGCCCATTCACATTAATTATTCTATAGGCTTATTTTTTTATTGTTGAAATGTTTCTGTGAGTCATGTTTGAGTTTGGAAACCCTCCCATATCGTCAATGCATGCATCTAGTCTAACCATGTCAAATATCAGTCCATACAAGCCCAAATTGAAAACATTTCAACGTTGGCCCCATTCACATGTCACTTATAAGCAGGGTCAAGTACATGACCAAGCACGCTTTATTTTTTGGTTTTGATAGAATAACCAAAGAATATTTGATTTTTGAATTCTTTTTTCGAGTCATGTCTGAGTCCATAAACCCTCCCATACCATCAATGCATGTGTGTTGTCCTAACATGTCATGAAATTTCAGTCCATACAAGCACAAATTGAAAAAAAAATCAACATTAGCCCCATTCATATTAATAATTCTATAGGCTTGTTGTTTGATTATTGAAGTGTTTGTGCGAGTCATGTTTGAGTCTAGAAATTGTCCCATGTCATCAATGCATGTGTCTAGTCTAACCATGTCAAATTTCAGTCAATACAAGCACAAATTGAAAACATTTCAACATTGGCCCCATTCACATGTCATTTATATGCGTCTGCTTCAAGTACATGAGCAGGTGATGCCACCCAAAAAAATGACCTTGCTTGCTTGATTGTGAATTTGTTTGTGTGAGTCATGTTTGAGTCTAGAAACCCTCCCATACTTTCATTGCATGCATCTAGTCTAACCATGTCAAATAGCAGTCCATACAAGCCCAAATTGGAAAAAATTCAATGTTGGCCCCATTCACATGTCACTTATAAGCAGGGTCAAGTACATGAGCATGAGTGCCTTATTTTTTAGTTTTGATAGAATAACCAAAGAATATTTGATTGCTGAATTCTTTGTTTGAGTCATGTATGAGTTCAAAAACCCTCCCGTACCGTCAATGCATGTGTGTTTTCCCAACAAGTCATGAAATTTCAATCCATACAAGCACAAATTGAAAAAAACCATCAATAGTAGCCCCATTCACATTAATAATTCTATAGGATTGTTTTTTATTGTTGAATTGTTTGTGCGAGTCATGTTTGAGTCTAGAAACCCTCCCATACCATCAATGCATGTGTCTAGTCTAACCATGTCTAATTTTAGTCAATACAAGAAAAAATTGAAAAACATTCAACGTTGGCCCCATTCACATGTCATTTATATGCGTCGATTTCAAGTACATGAGCAGGCGATGCCACCCAAAAAATTGGCCTTGTCTCCCTTCACATTAATTATTCTATATGCTTGTTGTTTGATTGTGAAATTGTTTGTGGGAGTCATGTTTGAGTCTGCAAACCCTCCCATACTGTCATTGCATGCATCTAGTCTAACCATGTCAAATATCAGTCCATAAAAGCCCAAATTGAAAATATTTCGATGTTGGCCCCACTCACATGTCACTTGTAATTAGGGTCAAGTACATGAGCAACCACGCCTTATTTTTTGGTTTTGATAGAATAACCAAAGAATATTTTATTGTCAATTTCTTTGTTCGAGTCATTTCTGAGTCTATAAACCCTCCCATATCGTCAATGCATGTGTTTTTACCTAACATGTCATGAAATTTCGGTCCACACAAGCACAGATTGAAAAACAATTCAACATTGAACCCATTCACATTAATTATTCTATAGGCTTGTTGTTTGATTGTCAAATTGTTTATGCGAGTCATGTTTGAGTCCAGAAACCCTCCCATACTGTCAATGCATGCATCTCGTCTAGCCATGTCAAATTCCAGTCCATACAAGCACAAATTGAAAAACTTTCAACGTTGGCCCCATTCACATGTCATTTATATGCACCAGTTTCAAGTACATGAGCAGGCGATGCCTTGTCTCCCTTCACATTAATTATTCTATAGGCTTGTTTTTTTTATTGTGAAATTGTTTTTGTGAGTCATGTTTGAGTCTGGAAACCCTCCCATACCATCAATGCATGCATATAGTCTAACCATGTCAAATTTCATTCCATACAAGAAAAAATTGAAAAACTTTCAACATTGGCCCCATTCACATGTCATTTATATGCACTGGTTTCAAGTACATGAGCAAGTGCATTTTATTTTTGGGTTATTAAATATTATATAATAACGAACTAGGTGAAATAAACATAGTTGTGCATTAACTTTGCCGAGCTTCTCTTAGTTTCGAGAATTGTTTAATATTCTCTACTGAATGGGGCCAACCACGTGAAGGTGGAAGCTCATCTATCCCCCCCCCCCTCTCATGTCACTCTCAATTACCCAAAACCCGACAAAATCTATGTACTAGAAAATAAATGAATGTCTTTTTTGTCATAATTAATAAATTTCTCCTAAAACACATACTGACATACTAGAAAATGGCATAATTAAACTTGAAAAATAATTTATACAATATACCAATACAAGTCAATATTTCTATCAATATTATATATATATATATTAAGTCATACCTCATACAATTCAATGTAATTGACCATCTTCTCCATCCAAGTCCACATATGTATCATCCAATCTAGATTCAACATTGTAAGGATTGGCCATATCATCATCATCGTCGTCGATGTCAGTTTCGATAGAGCCATCATCAATTTCATCTTCATGAACAGTGTCTCCTACATCATCTGGTTCAACTAGTTCTTCAACATCTTCCTCTAGAACATGATCATCTAACTCATGTTGATCCTCTACATCATCTTCTTCTTTAATATCCTCTTGATCTTCCTCTACATTATACTTTATCGGCCTTCCCCTTGGATCATGTCTAATAACAAATGACAAACCCCCTCTACCTAGAACCTCTGAGTAAAATGCATGTTCACATTGACTTGGAAGAACATAGGGCTTTGTTCTTGGTTCAAGCGACCTTTTATTGAGCATGGAAAATCCATTAGCATGTTCAATAACAGTTCTATCATGATCACGTTGATTCAATCATAGCCTATACCATTTGACAAAAAATAAAACTAATTTAAAGGATTTAAAGTCACACTCAATAATATCTTCCAAATACCCATAGTATTGATTTTCTGACAATTCTAGATGTTTGTCACTTCTAGAGGAAACATTCATCACCTCAAAGGCTGCAGTTATCCTAGAATCAGATGTTTTCTTCATTTCATCCAACTTTTTGATGTGAAATTTATGACCGTTGCACCACATAGCCTTATGGTTTTTTACCTACAATATGCCAAACATGTAAACATGATATCATCAATTGATAATTAAGTAAATATTTTATGTTTGGAAAGTATGCAAAGATAAAAAAAAATTCAACTTGTACATCAATATAATTGAAAATAATTAAATAGTATGGCTTATAAATATGCTTTCATGTTTATCTTTTAAACCATATGCTAAATCGATTTCCCTTTGTGTAAGATTGGTATCTCCATTGTGGTGTGCTGCTTTAACCAATGAAGCCACACATTCCCATGATAATCATTGACCAGATTTTTTACATCGTTCAATCCATACCTTCATCCAATCAAGATTGTTTGCGACATATAAATGTAGTGCATCCCACTCTTGACCAGCTCCATGAGAATAAAATTACAATATTTTAGAAATGTATAATTACTTAACACGATATACCTTTATAATTGATGCATATTGAAAATTAAAAATGAAATAATTAAGTACGATATATACATAAAAAACAACAATCAAATGTATTATAATTAATCTACACCATCTAATAATTACCTTTCACCTTCCTCGATCTACCTTTCTCCATCGGGTACTCCCCTTCGAATTTGTTAATGGAGTTTGGATCAATAATGCGCCAATCTAAATTGATCTTAATAAACACTAACCCTGGAAGATATTCAATAATATACACCATGGTCTAGTATACCATATATCCCTCCACCTGTAACGACCCCTCCATTATGACATCAAAATAAGTGAGTACAGTACAGGTAAAAAAATAAATTGAAACAACTATTAGGACAAGTTGTATGCGACAACAACATAAATCAATAATTACACATTCAATCTCATCACATCACCACACAACAAAAATCTGAATACAACATCACTATTATTCAAGATCAAGCATATCACATAAAGACAACATAAGATAGCTACCCTCCCAACCTATCCTGCAAGGTTAGGACCTCTAAGACACATAATCAATGCTCAAGTACAGGATTCATCAGATTGATTTTGACCATTTAAGGTCTCAAGACCGGTGACTGTTCTAAAGAAAAAGGAGATATCTAGTTCTGTTAACCACAATCATACTTCGAATTTCATGACTAAATCAACAACAATACCCTTCATAAATTATTTAAACATAGTGTATAATATACTACAATTAAACAATCATTTAAGTGTCATTCACGTGAATTGAGCAACAAAATATTATAACATCTATCTGAAGCATAAAAAAAATTCCACTTAACACGCATGTGATTGAAACAACCCTCTCAAAGCATTCCAAAAGTAGAAGAACACAATAATATTGATGCAGTTATAGAAAAAGGGAAAAAAAAAAATTAAAAGAGGCTTGCGCAACTTAACATTCTTGTACAATTTACCATTTTATAACAATAAAAGACTTTATTCGCATCACAAAAATTTCAAAAATTTGTCTAGTAACAAGTGTAAAATAAAGTAACACCTTCGTACAACACCTAATTATTTTGCTTAAGTTTGTGCAACTCGCGCAATTTCTCAAGTATGCTAGTTGTGTAGGTTGCCTAGTTATTCAACTAGAGGATTAAAATAATTTAGAATACTTAATTAATCCTTAATATAATTGAATAATAAAAACATAAGTATCAATCAATTTGTATAACCATTTTAGAAATCATTAACATACTTATTAATTCCCTTTACATTATTTTATATATATATATATATATATATATATATATGGAAAATCTATTGAAAAAAAGAATAATCAAGGAATCAACCTTATCTAACCAACTATGCAACCTTTAACTAGTCCAATTTAAAGTTCTCAAGCAAATTTTATAAAATGAAGGTGCAGTCAAAATGCTCAACAATCATACATATGAACCTTATATTAATAATTCATATAATATTACATCTATTAATTCATATATTAAGTAACAATTATAATAACCATAACATAAATTTCTAAAAGCATCAATAAATTAATTTAAATGTTATTGTCTCCTTCCAACTACTCATCATGTCAACACAATTAAAGGAATACCCGAATTAAAGAGGTATTGTACAACATAGAAAAGTATTTAGTGTAATTTCCCAATAGGTAATTTTTTTTTAAAGCATTAGAAAATTAACGTCAACACATAATTCATAGAAACGCATAATCAACACAACATCATAATTAACAAGATTACAAACAACACATCATCGTAATCAATAACAACACAAGACAATGCATTAACATAAATGATAGTGACACATGATCAACACATAAACATAAATAACGATGCAGTTCCACACATCACAATCAACTGAAACAATTATAGATAATTATCAACCATATCATTGAATATTAAATCACTACTCCCCCAACCTATCCTGTATGGTTAGGACCTCTAGGACACATAAGCAATGCTCAAGCCCATGATTCATCTGATTGATTTTGACCATTTAAGGTCTCATGGCTAGCGATTGTTTTGAGGAGCAAGGCGGTGTCTAAATCCCACTAATCTAATCACAACTCATAACTCCAGTCTCGATTACTAGTCATACATTAACATTATCACGTGGCACAAGAGAAATCTAACTACTAAACCATCATACATCAACTTTATTTAATGGTGCAAGAGTAAACAAATTCTAAAACAATCATACATCCACATAATTAATATCACAAGAGTAATCGTCAACCTTATTTTCATGGAGCAAAAGTATTTATCAATTCTGTCTTTATGGCACAAGTAATCTAATCACAAACCAATCATACATTGCATTAAATTCATGGAGCAAGAGTTAAGCTAAATACATAATCAATCATGGGTAATTCGAGACTAGATTCATCGATTGGGACCAACCATTTATTCTTTGCTATGCAAGATATAATTTACAAAACTTAAAATCTCCATCGATAAATTAATACAAGAGTGAGAGGAAATTACTTAAGGAAAGACAAGAATCACAAGAACATAGTTACAAGCTTAACATCAGATAGATATCGTAATTCCATTTGACATTAATAGACACATCATATATTCAATCTTCCCACGACTAACCTAAGAATCCCTTCCTTCCTTGCTAACAGTGTTACTCGAAAAGTGATATAAGCATCTAAGGCCTATGTTCCTATAATGGCTTGCTAACACACATGATGGGTGAAACATTATACATATAATAAATATAATATAAGGTTTTTAAAGAAATCTCCAACGAAGTCTACACAATTGAATGATGTATTTATACCATTCAATCCCTTGGCGGTGGATAACCCTAATCCAACCCCAATTCCGCAACAAGGAGTGAACTAAATTACTCAACCTTCCTTCAACTAATTTATGTGCGAATGAGTAAGAGAACAAGATGAAGGGAATTGTAACATTGCCAGAGAACAAGTGGATATCCAGGTAAAATATGGGGTCTACTCTAACCATCATCGTTTAAACTGTGAACGGAATAATTAAAGTCAGTGACCATTTAATTAGAGAGTCCTAAGAGCTCACATTTTAGATTTATTGTTAGCCATGATGATTGAACAAAAACCTTCTTTGTTTACTTGAGGATTACATAAGGTATCTAGGTTTTATAAATATATACGCACTCCCACCTAAATTAGCTTTTAGATTGAAATAAATCTATGTCCATAATAGGTACGGTTTAATGTCAAGGAATTTGAGATATGAGAATTCATCCCTAACTTAAATTAATTTTTAAAAATTAAAAGAATTTCCCAACCCCTTTTAAGATACAGGGGAACTCAAGGCTTGTTCCTTGCATATCCATTGACAAGGGTCAACCACCTAAAGGACAATTATAAGGAATCTCAACCCCTTCACATCTGTACCAGACTATAGGTAGCTTGGATTATGGCACTGGTGATTCAAGACATTGTTTCTTTTTATTGTTGCTTCACATATATTATACCACGGTGTAAGAGCTTTCTATTCCAATTAAAAGGGTGAAGTTACTTCTATAAGGTGAGAAATTATAAAATTTCAATCGCAAAAGAAAAGGGGAGATAGCCAAGCAAATTAGAGGAAGGAAGCAAGCCATCTCGGGGTCAGATTGTCGACAGCCTCTTGGTGAATTCACCAACCAAATCGCAGAGTACATTCCTGACAAAACGCTGAGCGATCTAATGGGAAAACACAGAGAATATCCTAATGTAAAATCGCAGAGTAGGTTCATGCAAATCGCTGGTTAAATTTCTCTGCCAAAAACACATAATAGGTTCAATGAATTACGTCGGGTGAAGACCAGGTAAAATCGTTGGTCAGGTTCGTGCAAAACGCTGGTTAAATTCTCTGCCAAAAACACAGAATAAGTTCCATGAATTTCGCCGGGTGAAGACCAGGTAAAATCGCTGGTCAGGTTCATGCAAAACGCTGGTTAAAGTCTCTGCCAAAAACGCAGAATAAGTTCAATGAATTTCGTCGGGTGAATACCAGGTAAAATCGATGGTCAGGTTCATGCAAATGCCTGTTAAATTCCATGCCAAAAATACAAAAAAGCTCTATGGATTCGCCAGGTGAATACCAGGTAATAATTGTAGGTTAGGAATATGCAAATCGCTGGGGAAAGTTGATGAAATTCGCTGAGAAGGGCGCACTAAGAAACTCCGAATCTTTCAATGAAAAGAGTAGAGAGATGGCGCACTCAGCAAGCCCGGTTCTGTCGATGGAGGAGAAGGGAGAATGGGTGCACTCAACATTCGAATTTTGAAGGAAATCAGCGAGAGAAAGGCGCTCTCAACAGCCCAATTTTTCAAAGGAAGAGCGGTGGAAGGGTGCTTCTCAGCAACCCGATTTTGTCAAAGGAAGAGAAGTGGAAGGGGATCTCTGGAACAAGAGGCATTCGAGTGACGAAAGTGCGTGTGCGTTTAGCACAAAGGCAAATTGATAACGCTGGGGTGTGGGCATCTGGCGCAAAGGAAGCTACCCACTAATGGCAGCATGTGCATTGACATACTTTTTAGCTTCGCAAGCTATCGATTTGTTGGGTGAGAAAAGAAGGAAATTGCGTTTGCTTACACCCAGCGCATAGGATGACCTTTGGCCATTGCACCATTCATCATTGCTTGAGTTTAAATTTTAACAAATTTCAGACGAAGTTGGCATGTCCATCCCTATAGCCAAATCCAATTCTAGACAATTTTATTCTACTAAGAGTGGTCGAAGGTCATGACCAGTTATAGAAAAATGAGAAAAATAAAATAAAAATAGGAGACAACTAATGCAAATCCATTACTCGGTTGCAAGACAGGAACATCGACTTCAACTCAAACACTAAAATTAGCAAGGGTTCATAAAAACTCGACATCAAACTTTGAATCACGGATCATGGCGAAGTATAAAAACTCATTTACAACTTAACATTATTACAATTATAATCCTTAAGAAGAATACCATAACCGACGACGATGAAATTGTAGATATTCTTCCGCGGCCGCACTCCTTTCGATCTCCCACTTGTTAATCATTGAGACTTTATCGGTACCTCCCAACAAACGCTAGGGGTACTCTTCTTCCCCATTATGCCCCTGAGCCGCAAAGAGGCCACACACACACAACCCAAAAAAATACTCTAGCTCCCAGCTCACCTCACAAGGTAGAGCCACCACTCTCTCTCAAGCTGGGTATCCCAACTCTCGCAAGTAAAACTAGTAAAAAATTATGCAACATATCTTTACCCATTACTCATCTTAGCCATTTGTTTTATATAATTTCCCCATAACACATCCCCACTTGCACAATTAATTCGTTTTTTAATTTAAATAAATTTAGAATTATTTCCCCCTTACACTTGTCACCCTTTCCTCCAACTTGCACAAGTAAATCCACATTTTATTTTAATAAAATTCAATTTCCCTTACCCTTTTTAAAAGAACTCCTTGAATCACTTATAGTTGTCTCTTTATTCCCCTTATTACCAATTAATTATTGACGCCTTTCTAAATATGAGTTGAGTTAAAATAGGATTCTTCTCTAGTTAGACTAGTGTTAACTAGATTCTAGATATCTTTCTATGCATACACATTCTTTTATGCTTTATTCCTTTCCTATTTTAAATTTCAATTTGGTATTTTCTGCACACATGTGTATTGTATTGATTCTTTAGAATTATTTCATTCCCCTTTTTCTTTAGTTATTAATTTCAGTTTAGCCTCTTTACAAAACTTATGCTTATGATTAATTAAATTTCATTTGAAAAGGCTTAGATTTTTATAGGGATTTATAATTAATAATTTACTCATTAATCAATTAATTTAAATCCAACAATGTCAAGTTAATTTATTGTTTTCTAGGCCACCTAGATCTATTGACTCAAGTTCCCTTTTAAATCACACAGTGTGCCCTTCAAAACAAAGTCTCGTGCATCCAAGGGTGCCACTCACATTCTGATTGGTTTTAGTAGTTTTCCAACCCTTGGAGTTAGCACTCCATTCAGGAAACCCTGTGAGAGACTAAGGGCTTCTAAGGAAAAATGACCCTGCGTTATTGCGACCACTTAGAAATCTTTGTGAGCGACTATCTCAGTCTTCCCTCACTGCATCGTGGATCTCTCGAACTAGGTAATTGTTAACCTACAATTCGAGCCATGACGAAAGTGCTAGTAGGTTGCGACTGGGACGTTGCCACACCTCTCCCTTAATATCTGGTCTATGTGCATGGCCCCTTTACTCCTTATGCGAGTCAGATTAGCAAACAATCGTCAGTCCACATTCATCAATGAAACACTGTCAATGATCCATATACAACATCATAATATATAATCAATCATATGTCACATATGCATAAATGAAATACTCAAACCAATACAATCCACTCCCTGACTCAATACATAGTCCAAGGAGATCCATTGATGCCATCAATATCCACAGTCTCTCAAGTGTCTTGCACACTCAGGGAAAACTCGTCAATAACATCTGTCAATACCCATATATCAATAACATCAAATCATAATCATCAACATCATCATAAAGATCCATAAGTGAAATATACAATCATGTAATATAATCAGATCACTTGGACGCAAGTGTCCTCAAAGAAGAATTTGATAGCATGTGATCGCAAGAGCGGGATGTTACATTTAGACACGAAACCTTAAACAATAAACTAATCAACGAAAACTTCCATGATCAAAGGTGAGTAGTAACACAAGTTTGTACTTTTCTTTTCCTAGTTAACGTATTTAACTAAGAGTAATGTGAATCTCTCTGTAAAGCAATACTGATGGTATCATGAGTCTATTGTGTGTTATTTCATTGAGTACTCCAAAAAAATATATCAAACAAATGGTCATACTATGGTTGGGTAATCTGTAACTCTTATGTCAACCATTTGCAATAATTCTAGGTGTGATCTTTCCTAACAACTACTTCGTAATAGTGGAAGATAAGGTGGAGAATGGTTTTGCATTGGAGTGAAACAATCAACTCTTGAAGACACGAGTTTCCGTGCCTTGGTAAAGTTAAAAAATAAAACAACAATTTCCACTAAAGTTTAAATATTATGAAAGGACATGTATGGTTTTTCCCATAATTCACATCGTTTCCTCACCAAAAAGAATGTCGGAAAATATACTCCTACTCCCAACAATCTAGATGCATCATATTCAACGTAACTAACTTAACTGGTAGTTATTAATGGCTAGGTATTCACTAAATATAGTAAATATACTCACACGATTTTTGAACTACAAATCCAACTCGATTAGGTCGTTTCCCTCCCATCCCAAATCCGCCTAATTGAGTAGAGAATGTTCAATCCGAAATGTCTTACAATGTTTTAATCCAAAAAACGTCTTCTGATCGAAATTCAGTTACTTACATAAACAGGATTGAGGTTCTAATTTAAGTACATCGATTTCCATATATCTTAAAAGTTGAGACGATATTCTTTCATTAGTGGGAAAAGGAATTACATACCATAACATATTGGACTAGTGCATTAAATACCTAATATTTGAGCAACAGGTTCGATATGGCATCATCTTTGAGATTTGAAGGTTTAATCTCTGGAGGGATTTGTGAGCATTGTTTCAAGTTTAGTGATATCAAACACACGTATTAGAGATCTGCATCCTGGTATGGAACTGAATACATCCCCACCATAACCTAGGGATAGATACTTACACTCTTATCAAAACACTAATGGGAAAATAATACATGATTGTACTTGTTATGAGAAGGATCTGTCAAGTCAAGCAAGAACGATCCCTAAATTTTAGTAAGTGCACTTGGTAGCCGAATACGAAGTTCCCTTTTAAGGGATATAAACAAAAAAGGTTAGGAGGAAGTAAAATCATCTCCAAGATGAAAGGGTGTTTTAAATCTCTCGCCCAAGGAAAGGATCGAGCTGAGCATCAGTCCATGTTTTAAAAACTTGATAGTATTAAAATGTTCCACTTTAATTTAATTCACAGCTTGTGATGTGCAATGGGCTACCCAACATATCTTGTGTTAACACCAATATTCGACATTTGAAAGAATAATATAAGGTCTGGTTAGCTTCTTGAACCTAATTTCTTTCAACTAATTCCAGTGCATGTCAAGATTTGACATCAACGAGTTTACCACAATAATATTTAGAGGACAATATCTCATGGTTACGATTATACAATAATGTTAATGTTTACCCTATCTATAACGAGAAAGACAATATAAAATTAAACCTCAATTCTACAAACAATAGATCTAAAGAAATACAATAAAACATCCAACATATAGTAAAATGAATGATTGACTGAAACAAAATTTCTTAAGAAAATCTGAATTTCTTCTTGTACATCTATTACTTCTAATTAAATCAAAATATGAAACTTCTAATTGTTGTTATGCAAGATTCCAAGCAATTTCTTTGAATCCCTTGGAGGAGATAAGTTTAACATGGTCAATCATGGACGTTATATAATTTATTGAATTACATAAAACCTTGCAATTCATTTAATTACATTTAAATTCCAACAAAAAAAGAAAAAAATTACAATTGATTTTAAGAATTAAAACTTTGAGATCTGGAAGGGACTGGCAATAGAACATGAATTTGATCCACAATTTGAAAAATGAGTCTTCTATCTAAGTTGTAATAACTTAAATTTAAATATCGTAACCACAATAGAAGAATATTGAGAATAATCTTAAGCTAAAATAGAAACTTTGCGCAACTCCCTCTTTTATCCCGCCTATTAATCGAAGAACTTCATCGGTGCCTCCCAACCAACACTAGGGGTACTCTTCTTCCCCCTGAGTCCCTTGAGCCACAAAGGGGCCACACAAAAGAAACCAACAACAATAGCTCCAAGAATTTCCCTGTAGGGTAGAGCTTCCACTCTCTCTACAAGCTTGCTATCCCAACTCTCACAAGTAAAACACAGTTAAAACAATTTTGGCAGCATAACCTTACCAAGAATAAGTGAAATCCATTTTCTTTGTACACCATTTGTTTTATAGAAAATTTCTCACTGACACATGTCCTCATGCACAAATAATTAACTTTATAGATTAAATTAATTATGATTATTCACCCACACACTTGTCATGCTCTCCCCAAGTTGCACTAGTAATTAACATTTTTATTTTATTTTAAGAGCCAATTTTCCTCAGATTCCCTAATGTGTTCATATTTTCGCTCTTAGTTGTCCCTTTGTTCCCAAAAATCTAATTTAATGAGTGTCTCCTAACTAGATATTAATTAGAGTTCGATTATGAGTCTTCTTCTAGTTAGACTTAGTGGTAGCTTGACTCTAGATACTATTCTACGTGTACACCTATTCTCTCATATTTTATTTCTTTCTATTTAAAAAAAATCCCATTTATTAATTTCATGCACACATGTGCATTTTATCCAATCTTTAGATTTTATTCCCCTTTTTCCTAGAGGTTGATTATTCTCCAATCTTTTAACTTATGTCATAATTCATTTAGTCCTTTAATTAAATTTATACTTAGACTTAGTCTTAGAATTAGGATTATACTTTTATTGGGATTTATAATTAATAAATTTACAGTTTAATTAATTATTTTAATCCAACAAGGTCTAATCATTTAAATGTTTTCTAGGCCACCTAGATTTATTGACTCAAGTTTTTTTTTATTTACACGGCATGCCCTTCAAGACGCACCTCCGTGCTCCAAGGGTGCCACTTACCTTTGATTGGTTTTGGAATTTTGTCCGACCCTTGGAGTCAACACTCCATTCGGTTGACCTTGTGAGAGACTATGGGCTTCTAAGGAATAAAGACTCTGTCTTATTGCACGCTCCTTAGAATGTTTGTGAGCAACTATCTCAGTCCGCCCTCATGACATTGTGGACCTCATGAACTATTGAATAGTTAACCTATAGTTTAGACCATGGAAAGAGTGCTAGTAAGATGTGACAGGAACACTGCCACACCTCTCCCTCAATGTCTGGTTTCTATGCATGGCCCCTCTACTCCTTATGTGAGTCATATTAGTAAGCATCGTCAAGCCTGCATCCACTAATAAAACCTATGTCAATAATCCATATACATAAATCATACTATAATCAATCATATGTTAGAAGTGTGTAAAATGAAATACTCAATTAAAATACAATTCACTCCCTGACTCAATTCGGAGTCCAAGAAAGTCCATTGATGCCATCAACATCCATAACCTATCATGTGTCTTGAAGACTTGGGAAAACTCGTCAATAGCTTCTGCCAATACATATACATCAAATAACAATAAGTCACAAAACATCATCATCATCATTGGTCGGAGAAGCCACAGTTAGTTCAATAGAGTGTCGACGTTTCGGATCCAAATCAGGATCCATCTTCAGGACAATGAGCCTGGGTTAAGATAATGAGAAGATTTGTTTTTAATACTGGAAAAAGGCGTGAAAGCTAA
>JZKD02S1777566.1:32761-43880 GCA_000966675.3 Picea glauca
TATACATTCTCTCCAGGGTGCACTTTGATTAGTGTAGGAAGAATGGCCCAGGGTGGGGAATGGTCCAGGTTCAGAAGACAAAACAATTATTCTTCCTTGCTTGAGAAGAATAGTCCATATATCTCATTGTTCTACTCTGAGGGCAGATATTCTTTCAGAGCTCATAGATGTGAGTGAAATATTGGCCCAATTGATTCAGTTTATATCATAACATTGTTTCTGTCCAGGTTGCTATTAGATGTTTGTTATGAAGACTGTATGATAGTAGATGAAGACTACTGTGGTGGATATGTTCCACTATTCGTGACTATACGTTGTTGATCAAGTACTTGTGTGTTACTTGGTGTGGTAGTGTACCACTGGATTGTAGTTATATACTACCATGGATAGACACAGTTGTGTTCTATCTTTGTTCTAATTGCCTTGAAGACTATCAACAGTTTATTGGAGATAATAATCATCTAGACTAATGATGAATAGAGATTTTCCAGACGGAAAATAATTCAGAGACGACTCTTGTATCACTCTATGGTGTGAGTGACTTATCCAGCATCATGTCTGATTACTCAAATGAAGTATGGTTTCGAGAGATGATGCAACTGATGGTGATGGTGATGCTGATGATCTAGTCATGAGATAGTCTAAACGACTATGTTGATGCTACCGGGTAAATGGTATGTTTTTGTGCTCAAGACCAGTACCTGTAATACCTCCCTAGCTAGGAGAGAGTGTTAATATTATGGTAGCTGCGGGAGGTATTTACCTCCATGTGTAAACTTGATGAGAATAGAAGACTCCAGAAAGCAAGAGAAAACCCTAACGAATTGGCTAATAACCCTAGAAGTCTTGTCGTCTCAAGAAGATAATTTATATTAGGTTATTAGCCTCCAAAAGAAGAAGTCGACCAGAAATAATAATAATATACTGAACAAACATGTACCCAGAAGGAGAAGTTGGCCCCAACAAATCTGGCAAAACCACTATAAATACAGGGCGCCAGTTCTCATTTATCACATCTCAGAATTGCAGAGCAGCAACTGGTGCGCACCGCAGTTCCCAGTTTGGTGCGCACGTGTGGAGGAGAGATGCAGGTGCAGCTGTTGCAGCAACCAGTTTTTAGTGTTGGTTTGGACTATCTCTTGGCTAGGGTTTGGACTATCTGATCAACTATTGTTGGTGCGCTATCCTTGGAGGAAGATGCACTACACCTTGTTTGGCTATCTAGCCTAGGGTTTGCTTCCGGAGTAATTCTCAGTCAAGGTTAAGGTGCTCGGAGGGTGGCTTCGGCCTATGGTTGGGTGACAAGGGTATTGCCAATGGTAAAACGAGCACACAATCTTCTATATTCTAACAAAGGGGAGGTATAAGGTTCCTAGAGGAGTACATGGAATTCATCATATCATAATAAGATTGGATTGTTTTATAGTTTTTAAATATTTAATAAATGTAGGAGTAGCAATGATAGCAACACTTACTTGGTGCAAGCTTGGACCATTGGCCAATTTGTCTCTCATGGGATAACATGAGCCCTCCTAGACCCAGACCCTTCAAATTTGAGAAATTCTAGTTGGAGCAGCTAGATTTTAAAGAAAATATTAAATATCGGTGGATGGAGAATGAACCAACAAAAATAACATTAATGTATTGATTCCAACAAAGTCTAAAGAACCTAAATATCAAGCTCAAGACTTGGAACAAAGAAGTATTTGGGAACATCTTTCAAGCCCAAAAGGACTTTTAAAAAATAAATGGAGGAAGCACAACTTACTATTATCAAGGATGGAAGAAATGATGGCTTATCACAAAAGGAGGAGTTCTCAAAGATCAAATAGAAACTAGACAAAAATAGGAAGAGATACTCTAGAAACAAAATTGAGAATAACATGGCTCAAAGAGGGAGACAAAAACTCTAGATTATTTCATAACTCTATGATCAACAAAGGCATATAAGCAGAATCTCCTCTGCAAAATGCTTAAGGGGATAAATTGAATATTTATGGGGACATAGAAAAAGAACTTAAAACATACTACCATGATATCCTCTTGGAACTAGACATAGAAAGAAGAGAGGCCATAGGATCTGTCTTGAAACACATCCCCAATTTGGTGACTCTAGATCAGATTGCAAGTTCGATGAGAAAAATAACAAGAGAAGAAGTTGAGACAACAACAATGGAGATGGAATTAGGAAAATCACCAAGGTTAGATGGTTTCACAATAAAATTCTTTCAAAAATGTTGGTTAGTGGTTGGCATTGATGCATGGAGGGTAGTTGAGGAATCCATAGTAAGACAAGGAATTCTACAAGTCCTTAACTCAACCTTCCTCAGGCTTAGTCTTAAGGAAGAAAGTACTAACACTCTAGACAAATTCAGGCCTATCTTGTTATGCAATGTGATCTATAAAATCATTTCCAAAGTCATTGCCAATAGACTAAAGCCCATTTCGAACCACATCATTTCCAAAGAGCAAGGATGTTAAATTCAAGGGAAACAAATTCTTGATGGTATCATTGTGGAAAATGAAACTATGCACTCCTTGAAATCAATAAAGAATCCAAGTATGTTAATTAGCTTGATATGTTGAAAGATTTCAATCGTCTTAGCTAGGATTTTATTATGCAGACGCTTGTAGTCTTCAAATTCTATCAATCTTGGATTTATTGGGTTAGACACTTGGTCTCCTCATCTTTCTTTGTTGTCTTAATTACTGGATCTCTATCCTCCCATTTCAACACATCTCAGAGCATTAGATAAGGAGACCTTTATTAGCTTTTTTTATTCATCATAATCATTGTAGGTGTAGGACCTACATCAAGAAATCGTTGATGGAAATATTGAATGTGCTTGCATCCTTAATTAGTTGGATCCCATATTGCATTTGCAAATTTTGAATGACACTCTTATGATGGGCCACCCCTCTACCTCGAAATCCTTCAATTTCAAGTTACCTTTCTTTTAGCCTTTGATATTGTTACAAATAAAGGAAAATCCCTTATCTTTTTCTTCAACACCCCTTTAATCACTCAATGAAACATTATTAGAATCCTTGGCTTCCAAAGGGGCTCTCTTCCCTCTAAGTAACTAGGAGATCCTCTCATTTTGAACGCCTCAAGAAACATCTTGTGGGAGGATATGTTTTCTATACTTGACCTTAAGATTAACTCTTGGACCTTTCAATCTCTTAATCTTCTAGGATGAATTACCCTACTTAAATATGTTCCACAGTCCATGCCTGTATAACTTTTATTAGTATTGGTAACTTCGACCAAGATCCTCAAAGCCATCAAGTGTCTTCAACATTCTTTGGTTTGGGGAGGCCCTCACAAACATAGGAAATGGAAATTAGTAGCCTGAGACAAAGTCTTCCTTCCCAAATATGTTGGAGGTCTAGGATTTAGGGATATTCAAATTCTAAGCAATGTCTTAGTAGGAAAGCTATGGTGGCATTGGTTGTCTAGTAGAGGAGAACTATGGACAATGTTATCACACAATCTTGCACCTTAGTGCAAAGCCTTCACTAGGTACAAACATGAGTGGAACATGGATATGTTGCCACTGTCAACTAGACAACTACTTCATTCGTTTTAGTGAAGTACAAGTCAAGGGAGGCTTCCCTAAGAGCACCTACGGTTCCTAAGGAAAAACAAAGGCAAGTCTAAGGTAATCTATGTTACTATCCAAATTACCACCAATGTATTTTGATATATGAGTTATAGATTAGGTGGTTACACAAAGTAAATTTCAGATTTAGGGTTTGCTCACTTTAGGACTATTTTAGAGAGACTTTTAATTGATTATCCATTGAAAACTTATGCCAAAGAAGTCTAGATATGAAAATTACTAAATGTTGTTATAAAACTTGCATAAAATATAGATAAGTTACAACAATAAACAAGTTAAATTTATAATAGTAGTAGGTTTCAACCACTTAAATAAATTGCAAACAAGTGAATTTTAGGGCTAAGACAAGGAATAAAAATAGGGTTTAAGTAACTTGTAAATTTTGAAAATTTAAGAGCATGTAACACCCAATAAGACCAAGACATCCAACCCTAAAATGATTGTAATACAAACCAACTAGGGAAAGTTTCCAATAAAAATGACTTTTAGGTAAAAAAATGCAAGGGAAACCCTAGACATCTAGGGTTTTGATGGCTGAAAATTAAGTACTAGTTAAAACCCTAGATTTATCATAAAACAAAACTAAAATTTGGAACTTTGAGTTTAAGATTGACGAGATAAGAAAAGACTAGTGCCTACTAATATTTTTGGGCATATGGGGTCAAATAAGGCTCCTCTTGAGGGAGTGTAAGTGAAACTATGGTGATAGCTAGGGTTGTTGACTACAAACCCTAAAAAATACTCGCAGTGTCTTACAAGATTCAAGATAATTCAAGGGGAAGATACTCCACTGGTAATTTTCCAAGGTTTTGAAGAAGTGAATTATTCAATAAAAGACAAAGAGAGTGCACCACCAACACTAGAGAAGCACAACTACACTTTACAACCATTCATAAACAAAATAAGATTAATAGAGATCACTTACTCAATCAGTCTATTTCATACACAAGAGTCTAGATCCAATAATATCCATGAAATTTCAAAGCACCCACAAGACATCATCCTCAAGAGAGCTCTCTAGTTATCCATCCATAGCAAAAAGATAGTCATAATAGTAGAAAAGTAGTGTTCTCCACAAGTTCTAGCAATGGGTTACAAATAAGAGGTGCTTCTCTCATTTATATAAAGATATCTAGAAACCCTCTCAATAAATAATATTCTCCTAGCTTTTATCCTAAAAGAATATAAAATACCATTATCTCTTTACAAATCCAAGAAAATGGTAAAAAATACATAAAATATCCATGATACATGAGTGAATGAGTCAAAAGACACCAAAGATGCTCTCGAAATCAAGTCAACTCTCCTCACGTTCCAAGTGACCCTCCTCAACATGTGGAACGACCTCCTCCAAAGGTGTCCCATGAGTGTCAAAAATTTGGCGATAATCTTCTCACGACATATTTTAAAAGCACCATAATTGTGTCAATTTTTGCCCGAATTTATATTATGATCACATTTCATAAATCCCATGGCCATTCTACATCTAATGATGTTGATATGGTCGAATTATAGGCATTATGTCAAAACACAACTACTCCTGAAGCTTGTCGCCCTCAAAACATGTGCTAAAATCCCAATGCAACATAAAAAGTGAGTCATGCCAAATGTAAATTCCATTAGGTAGAGAAACAACAAATATTATCTTCTAAATTCACAATAACTCGTATATTTCATACAATTTTCCAATTTTAGGTATGATGGGGGCATCATTAACCCCTATTACATGTGTCAACACCCAAGAAGAGAAGTAGTTCCCAAGAAAACCAATCAAGGAACATGTGTAGTGATAGATGGTATGGTTTGATGGGTAATTTCATGAGTTGCATTGCATAGTCATGTGAGGTTGTTTAATATATTCATCCACATGAGTACCATGGAAATATGAGGGAGCACTTATGCATTGATTTACCCTTTCCTTGGCACTGTGTCGTACTATCCCTTATTTGTCTTTTTCTTTGTTTCCCCTCTTTTTTCTTTTGAATTTTCTATCATTTCATTTAGTCCTTTTTTTAGATATGCATTTCATTGCATAAGACTTAGGGTGATGGCCTTATAGTGATGGGGAAATGCTCATGCCTTATTTCCTTTGGTTTTTTACTCTTTTTTTTTAATTCGCTCTTCCCTTGAAGCTTATAGYGCTTTTAGGGTGAGGCCCTTCTCATGCGACTATGAAGCACGAATGGARATCAGGAAGGATGGAGAGTGATAAATATGGATTGGGATATGGAAACGCTACACCTCTCAAATCCCCCCAATAGTACGAATCAACCCAAGAGTGACAACWCTTATCTAGAAGATGATAATRATCACCAAGGTGAAACAAGGAAAAAGYCACAAATTTAGAGCATYATGATCCATTATTTGACTCAACCAATAATCACCACTTTSATGACAAGTACTTAAKACATTAACACCCAATATGAATTAATGAAATGATGTATCTCATGTATGTCAAGCACCATCATCATCAAATGTGAGTGAGTTGAGAAAAATGTGGGAAGCATCTCTATTCAACTATCARTGGAGAACCATGGATATCACCAATGGAGCTATTGTTTGCGATCAAAATCACAAGAGAAAAAATCTCCTCTAGTTACCCCTAAATGTCAGGGGGTAACAAAGCCAAATATGGAGAATGAGATATGTTGGGGAGGTAGAAGAAAAATATCTCATTCAAATGGATGGTCTCCGGTTATGTTTTATGATATGGAAAAATGATTAGAGGAATAGAAACATAGTTCAATACCATTTCTTCAGGGAAATTCGTGAAGGGAATTTTGCACTATTCTAGGATGACTCATGGAAGAAACTAGATAAATTGAGTAGCAATAATACCCTTTTAGAAGTTTGGGACCACTTCCATTCCTTGAACTAGAACTTGGTTAACCAATACTAGGAAGATAATCCAATGATAGACCCAAAAGGATGGCATATTTGGAAGGAATGAGAAAAATGGCCAAGCTCCACTTCCTAGGAAGATTGATATCTCTTAGATAAATAATTTAAAAATAGAAGACTCTAATTTAGTCATGGAAAAGACATCCTTAGATGGGGACAAAAAATAGGAGGCATGTTCTTAGTCAAAGAGGCCTATGCCTTGGAAGTAGGGCGCCACTCTCTAGATAGGGATAAGATCTGGTAGTAGATCTAGAACCCTAGGTTTTTTCCAAAAATATCCTCATTCATGTGGCTTCTATCCAAAATAAAGGTATTGACATGGGGAAAAATCCAAAAGAGAGAATTTGAGGGACCTTCAATATGCCAAACATGTGACTAGGAAGAGAAATCAATAGAGAATTTATTTAATCTTTGTAAGAACCTTGAGATTATGTGGGATAGGGGATAAATAATCTTCACGAAAATTGATTGTAGCTTGAATGACATTTTAGTCACCATAAGAGAATGGAGCCCCTCCCCCTTTGAGAACATGATTGTAAAGAAAGTCTAGTTCCTATTCCCATGCTTTCTTCTATGGGGAATTTGGAGGGTAGAAAAAGAGAAGTGGAGGATATATGGAAGGGACTAAGTCAACACCTAAAATAAATCGTCTAGTGCTCAACTTGGTCAATATAAAGCAGGAAATGTAAGCCTCATGAGTAGAGATTTCTTGCCTTATGGGGCATAGATTTAAGATCCATTGGAAAAAAAATCCTCCTCTTCGTCCCCTCAAGCCTGATCTCCAAAATCTTGGTATCTGCCTCCCTGAGAATTTATCAAACTCAATTTTGATGGAGCTTCAAAGGGAAACCCAAGGAAGGCATGAGCATGAGTAGTATTTAAATATAATTGGGGTAACATTTTAAGAGTGTATGCAAGGTTTCTTGAGATTAACACAAATAATGAAACCAAATTAGAGGCAATGGAAGCTAGAATTCACAATGCCATTGCACAAAGATATGAGAGGTTGATTATGGAAGGAGACTCACTCATCCCAATGAATGATATTAAGTACCTATTAAATGGAACTAGACTTGAAAAATTGACAAGGAAATGGAGGATGACTATTGGATGGGATTCCATACCTCATTCCATTAATCAAATTCCAATGATTATCCCTCTTCATATTAGGCACAAAGATAACTATCTTGTAGACAAACTAGCCAATGCATAGGTAAATTTTGAGCCTTGGAA
The DNA here is from genome assembly GCA_000966675.3 of Picea glauca. Taxonomy (NCBI): domain Eukaryota; kingdom Viridiplantae; phylum Streptophyta; class Pinopsida; order Pinales; family Pinaceae; genus Picea; species Picea glauca. Next base: position 40,519 of record JZKD02S1777566.1, read on the forward strand.
CTTAGAGGTTAGTTGGAAAACATGACTTAAGACAATCTAAAGGAGGGTTGTATGCATATTCAAAAATCAGGCATGACACCTTAGGGAAGCAATCTAGGAGTTTAATGCAATGTTGTATGCCATTAAGATCAAGAGGAAAGAACAACTTGGGAACTTGGCTCCACACTCCACATTGGTTGTGGCGATGCGAGAATGCAGAAACTCATCCATGAGGAGCAAGGGAAAAAAAACCACATTCCACATTTTGCATGCAGGATATGGAAATATATACAAGGGAAGAACAAATCATAAACTCGACTTTTCACTCCACATTAGATGCAATGATGCAGGGATGCGAGGAATCAACCACGAGAAGAAAGAACAACAAGACTCTTTCCATTTCGCATGTGAAAATGCATAAATGTAGATAAGGAAAGAAGAATTTGGAAACTTGGCTCTACTCTCTGTGTCAAACATGATGATGCAGAAATGCAAGGAGTCAACCATGTTGGGGAATGGGGCGGAACAAGACATGAAGTAGAGAACACAATACTACAAATAATCGAATATGAACATTTTTTTTTGAAGATAAAGGGTGGTTTCTAAAGACACCGTTATGACACTTAATCAAGTCACATTGTGATCATAACATCATAGTACATATTGGGTCTTGATCGTCTAATCGCCATGATGAAAATGACCCAAGGGGTTTGATTTTTATAGCCTCAAGATCTAACTAATTTCCATGGAATCCAGAAGATCTTGTCCACATGTAACCATCAAATTTTAGAGTTGACTCTGTCAAATACACTCTATCGAGTCGACTCGACAGGGATGCTCGACCTGATTGCATATGCGTCCAACTCATAGTCGATTTTTGGGTTGGTTGATCCACTGCTCGATTGTCTTCAATTGTTGGTGGACTGTCCGACTAACATGCACACTGACTAATCGATTGACTGATGTAGTGTGTTGGTCGATTACTCGATCCACTGTATCCATATGTAGGTTGACCTCTCGATTGACTGATCCCAGGAGATATGTGATGAACTATCAATGCTTGATGTTCCAACACCCCCCATCAACACACAACTTTGGAGATTTAGGAGGTGAAATTACGTCATTATGACACCTCCCCATAATTGTAGCTTCCTGAAGCCCAAGCATTGTGCAGAGATTGATAAATATGGATTGAACTAAAGATTTGGTGAATATACCAACAACTTGATCATCTGTTCTACAATATTTGAGAGAGACAATGTTCTCATGAGCCAACTATCTCAAATAGTGAGCACGGATCTCAACATGCTTCATCTTACTGTGGGAAACAAGATTATCAACAACCTGTATGGAACTTTGGTTATCACAAAATATTGTAGTCAAGGTTTGAATAGGAAGGCCAATTTCTCCCAAAAGTTGGCGAATCCATACTGCTTCAGTACCTGCTTGCATGGTGCCACAATATTCTTCTTCTATAGTCAACAAAGAGACTACCTTTTGTTCTTGCATGACCACACCAAAGGTCCAGTGTTATAGTGAAACACATAGCAAGAAGTGGACTTCTGATCATCACTTTCGCCAGCCCAATCAGAGTCTGTGAAGCCGACCAACGAATCTAAACTTCTACAATATTTGATACCAAATTGAGTGGTACCCTTGAGATGCAAACAATTGGTTTTAATGCTTTCTAGTGGCTTTATTTAGGGTCCTACATAAACCGAGAAACCACACTAACAATAAAGGAAATGTCAGGTGGACTATGAGTAAGATAAATAAGACTGTCGACCAATTGTCGATAGAGTGTAGCATCAACTGTGGGTGTTTGATAGGTTTTGGTAATCTTTACTCTAGACTGAAAAGGAGTAGCACAAGGCTTGCAATTATCCATCTTAAAACATGTCAATAGATCCATCACATATTTAGACTGAGAAATGAAAAAACCATCACAAAGTGGTAATACTTGAAGACCCAAAAAAATAATGTAGAGTACCAAGATCTGTCATGTCAAAGGAGTAAACAAGTTGTTTCTTCAATCTAAGGATGAGATCATTATTATTTCCAACAATAAGTAAGTCATATAAATATACAACAACAATTAAGGTGTCTCCATTGGTGTGGAGTACATACAAGTTGTGATCAGATTCACAATATTTGAAACCAAGTTGAAGAAAGAAAATATCGATCTTAGCATACCAAGCTCAGGGATCCTGCTTCAAACCATAAAGGGACTTCTTGAGTCGACATACCAAATTTGAATCTGTCACAAAACTAGGTGGTTGTTCCATGAAAATTCTTCCGAAAGGTCTCCATGAAGAAATACACTATTCACATCCATCTGATGGATTTTCCATCCAGAACGAGCATCAAGGGATATAATGAATCGAACAGAGTTCATCTTTGCAATAAGGGCAAAGGTTTTAGTGTAATTGATGCCTTCTTTTTGAGAAAATCCCTTCGCAACAAGGCATGATTTATGTTGCTCAACATTACCCTCAGAGGTAAATTTGTTCATGTAGACCCATTGACACTTCACAATGTTCTTTCCTTGTGGTCGGGGAACTAAGTCCCAAGTATGATTCTTTGATAGAGAATCAATTTCTATCTGCATAGCCTGCTCCCATTCAAGTAATCCTTCATCATTTGAGTAGGAAACAAGATCAAAATTTTCCAGTACATGAGTCATCAAGGCAATGCTGGCATGTTGCTTTTGACTTCGAGTTTGGCGTCCGAAGGAGGCATCTCGAGCATCAAATCCAACAACTTGAATCGTCTTGGAAACCCATCTGGGTAGACAAGAAACAAGTGGATTGTGATTCACTTCAGCAGGTCAATCAAAAGTCTGAGGATCTTTAGTTGATGGGCCAGTCGAGACAGAAGACAACGCACTAGTCAATTAGGAGGTTGACGGTTGAGTAAAAAAAAGAACAAAATTCGGCTACCCAGTCAAAGGATTAAAACATGGAACATGAGCACCAATGTTAGAGAAAACATCAAGGGGTTCATCTTGTAACAATCCAGAGGAGGCATTTAACAACTTAATTCCAAAAGACTTCTCATCAAACCATACATTTTTTCTGATAATGATTTATTGTTTGACAGTATCAAACAATCGATAGGATTTCAACTCTTCATAGTAGCCTATCATGATGCATGAATAAATATTTGCATCCAACTTCTTTCTGCAATCATCAGGAATGTGAGCCCAGGCCACACATCCAAACACACAAAGGTGGTCGACTAAAGGCTTCTTCGCATGCCATTGTTTGTCTGGAGTCATGGAAAGCACAACTCGAGTCGAGATGTGATTAAGTAGATAGTTTGCACAATATATTTCTTCAACCCATAAGTGAGGAGGTAGATATTTATCCTGCAAAAAACATCTA
>JZKD02S1777588.1:0-38945 GCA_000966675.3 Picea glauca
CAAGCATTGGGTTATTATGCAACCTCTTTTGAATGTGAAAAGAGGCTCTTTAGGGCACAATTAGGTCTTTGACCAGCCTCCCCACGCAGATTGAGCTCGGATTTGGTGTCAAATCCACTTGGGAGCTGATCCATTAGTGGTTGGGAGGCCGACCAGTTTCATAAATGCGTCGTTTGGCAGGCACACGGGTTTTTCACCCCACAGCCGCGCATATGTGCTCCCGGTACGAAGATGTTACGCGCGCGCGCGCGCGCCCAGTGGGTGCAAAGCGCCTTGTAATTTTTTGTCCATTTTGTATAGTTTTGACCCTTTTGCTGTGCTGTGGAATTAACCTTGTGCCATGAATGACTGTTTTTCTGTGTTGACGATGCGGAGTTATTGTCGCCCTGTGCAGACGAAATTTCAGTGATAACACCTATTATAGAAGTGAATGCTAACAAATCTAGCCATGCCTGAGACCATGACATGATTGGATATGAAAAGGATATAGTGCCACACATGTATCCAAATAGCTTCCTACTATAATCAATGTTTGGACTACAACTTTTTTGCAAACACATAAGAACACCACATAATTTAATTCTTGGTGTAGTTTTTAGGATGAAAAGGAAGACATCCAAATGGTTGAGTAAGAAAATAGGAAGTGTATGGATGATGTATCGGGGAATTGGCCAATCCATCTAGTTATCATGGTGGAATGAATGATTTAAAACACATATTTTCGAAAAATTAAAGAAAGAATGCATTGAATAGACATGCTTAGAGAGTTGCATTCATGTGTAGAGATGGTAATTTTTCACTCATGTATGGTAATATAGAGTTGTGCATTCTTGAAGTATTTATGGAATGCATTTTGGAAATGCATGTATATATTATATTTTGTACAAATGATCATGCTAGCAACTGATATGTTGAGATCGTGACTAACTCATGAGGTTGATAACATCCATAAACTGTTAGGTATTGCAACAAGAGAGTTGCAGCTTGAAGTAATCAAATAAGGATGGACTACATGGTTTTTTTTGTTTAGGAAACATAGTGATAAAATAATTATGATAAGGAAGATTTTGATTGTTGATAATATATATGAAGAGAATGATAGGTTTGTTTAAATTAATAAATAGTTTTATATATGTGATTGAATTGTTAGGTGTAGACAATTCTAAAATCACTTTGAGAGTTTTTATACATAATGCAATAAAAAGTATGTTGTGCATGATATACTGACCATGTATTTGGATGAGTGCAAGACAAAATTAATGTAGGAAAGTAGTCCCAAATATGGCACTATTGGAAGTCATAATGAATACTAATGCATGATGCTACAACAACCAAGCAAATGTGACATGGAATTTCATATTTTAGGAAAAAAATGATTTTCCTTATGAAATAAATTTGAATTTCTAAATTATTTTTTTATAATAATGTCTCATGATGACCTGTATGTATGTGATATAGATGAGATAATATTTATCACAAAAGAAATTATTGGGAAGAGAAACTTCTATTGGAACACTAGAGACCTATAATTATAGATCCTTAGGGGGGTATGTTAATAAGTTGGTTCTCTCCTTGTGTGTGAAAGCTCGGGAAAGATTGATCGTTGACGGATTGTATATCAATGAAGGGATGCTTGAGCCTAAAAGGGTGAGTGCATCAAGGAAGAGGCAGCACAAGAATGTTCCAGTGAGATAAATTCTTACTGAGGAAACTTTGTGGAAAAGAGAAAAAAGACTTATAGTTGAAGTATGGAGACAAGATCATAAGGATAACAAGATTTATTATCCAAGGCATGGATTTTTTTGAGGAATTTAGGAGTGTGAATTGTATAAATGTACTAAGGACAATGGATAAATAAGGGGGAGGGGAATTTAATGCCCCATGTAGACCCTAGTTGTAATTGAGCATATAGGGTGGTGAGCCATGATACTTTGAGGACAAAGTGCCTATGTGGTTATTAGGCTTGTGAGCCAGATACTAAAAAGGATTATGGTATTATTTTGTGTATTATGTAATCACTTATATATTAATAAAAACATACCATTGTTGTAGACCAACCCGACAAAAGATTCAGGGGCATAAACTCCACTAGAGAGGGAAACGGGGCTAAGAGTATCGGGTTAAGGGGATAATCCTAAGGGGGGATTAATCCAAGGGAAAAATTTAATAATATTTCCTAAAGTCACTTTATGGGATATATCAATTTACCTTAAGTTCCCAAAAGGAAGGGAACGAATCACCAAGTGGGTGCAAAGGGGGATCATAATGTGACAAGTGTCATTTTATGCACATGCAAATATATTGGAAAATATTAGTGTAGTTTCCCATCTCAGTCATCATTCTTACCATTATGGATATGATCATTTTTTGTTTCTATGATGCAGGAGCATCGTCAACACATCAAGCGAGCCAGCATGGAGCGGAAGACAGATGGATAAGCCAACACAAAATTTTGAAAATACTTTGGGAATTGGTGCGCAAGTCTTTAATGAGTCATTTATTAAGGCGCACCTTATATATTGTATTGGACCTTGAGCCTTTAAGCTCTCGTCCTTAGGTAGATAGTCGACATTTAATAGACTTAATGCTGGTAGATAGGATTTTAATTTCTAGATTTGATAGCTTAGAGTCCGAGAGGGAAAATGAATATAGACACCCTCATTGTACCATTGTAACATGATGGAAAACATTCAAGAGAAGAGAAGAGCAAGTAGAGAATAGTGTATGAAGAACACCCATGTACAGGCATTTGAATTAATAGAAGAAAGATTCGATTCAAGTCCATGGTTTGTGTTGTTTCTCGATGTATTATTGATATGCTCATGAATATTTATTTCCTGTCATGCATTTGCTTTTATATGTTGTGTATGTGATTTCATGTTTCAAACTGAATTCTGAAGGGGAGATGGAATGAGTTTCAATTATTTCTCTATTTGAGTAAGGATTTCCTGCAAGGTATGCAGTTGAAACCATCTGCAAGGAGTGCGTTGATGGAGGCTCAGGTAGTTTAACTCTTGTTCTCATTCACCCAGAAGTGAAAGTGGGTTGTTGAATCCGTGCAAGGAGTGTCTAGGCTAAAAGAGGAAGTCTCAGTCGTGAATATGAGCAAATAAATCAAAGACTACTGTTGCAAGTGGGCGCAGAGTCAAAGGAAGCTCGAACAGTTGAAGCGTTCACAGCATTGCCGCAAGGAGTGCGAGCAAAGGGTTCTTATTTCCAAGAATACTGAGAAGTGAAGAAAGCTCAGGAGGAAGAAAGGCCTCCAGAATTATTGAAAGGTTGCACAGGAGATTTTTGTGCCAAGAAATCCCCAAGGAGAAAGAAATCGATGGTCAGTATCTTATAGAGGAGATTGACAAAACCCATCAGTCGTTGGATCTCACGAAGGTGCAAGGAGGTTACGACCACACCAGAGCCCAAGATCGAGAGGCTATTGAGCCGTTGGATTAGGAAGTGATTTCCCGTCAGCCGTTAGATATCGAGGAGTTGCGCAGGGGTTAAGCCCTAGTGTGTAGAAGAGAAGTCCCGGACAAGTCATCGGGATATTGGAGTCATCGGGATTTTGCTAAACCAGAGAATCGAGACCTTGTGGGTTTTGAAAACCTGAGGGAGAATCCTAGCCGTTGATCTCGGCAGGACACGCGTCAGTATTTTGGCGAGGCATCAGGATATTGGAGGCATCAGTGTTTTGGAAATCAAGAAACTTGAGACCCCTCGAGTCTCGAAACACCGACGGAATCATAGCCGTGGATCTTGGACAAGACACGCGTGAGAAATCTGGAGCGAGTCGAGGTTCGGCATTTCGGGGTTTCTGAAGATAAGAAATTGTTACATTCGGAATCACGATTTCGCGATACCCGATAGAGCGATGAGGAAGTGGCGACGTGGAGGAGTAAGCTCTCATGTGCATCGGAGATTGGCATATCAGGATTCTCGGTGACGAGAAAATCATTGCAGGAGGAGTCGCGAAACTCCAAAACGCGACGGACCCATAGTCATAGCATTTCAGTGGAGGACCGGTGTTACCCATATCGGGGTTCGAGACTTGGAGAGTTCCGTGAACTAGTGCAATGGGAATCGCGATATCTCGATACGCGATTTCCCAATTTTTCACAGGAGTGGGGACCACTAGGTTTAGAGTGGTGGACAGGTGTCGCACCATACCGAATGATCGCAGATCAGGTCTAGTGAAATTGCAATAGAGCTAAAGTCCCGATAAGGTGGGATAAGGTCAGCGTTGACCGATACTTTGGGAGTCGGGGATCCGAGAGGGGAGTGGATCACGATCTTGTAAGTGACGATTTCCCAATGGGATAATTCCTGACAGGAGCAGGAAAGCGTTGGTGAATTTTCATAGGGTTTCGGGGATTTGTGAGACCCGAACCTGTGAATTCAGGACTCGCGATCTTGCGAAGTCCGATTTCCCGATTTGGTGTAGGGAGATCATAAGGAGTATTCTGTGGGTATTGAAAACTCTCGATAAGGGATTTGAAGAGCATTTTAGTTCTTCGGGCCAAGGGAAGAGAAGGTCCTATGTGAGTGGACATGCCCTGGGTGGCACGTGTGCGTCAGAGTGGTATCAGAGCAGGAATATTTCTTTGCTTCTGTAGCAGAGAAGGGAATTCACCATGCCACCAAGGAGAGAGAGACAGTCACCTGATCCAGAAGACAGGGAGGTGCGGAGAAGAGGGAGACAAGCACAGAATCCATAAATGGAGAGGCAGATACGTGATCTCCAAGCGAGACTAGAAGATATGGAGGCAGCGCAGAGACACACAGCCAGTGCTGGAGATCTAAGTGACTCCGAAGGAGAAGTTCAATCCGAACAACAAGAAGAAGTTGTAGCTGAGGATGCAGCCAACGAGAGGTTGATAAAATCTATCGCCAGAATGGGGGCGAAGGCAGAAATGGACATTCCAGTTTACGAGGGAAATCTGGATGCAGAGGAGTTGCTAGACTAGATTAGAGCTCTTGACACCTACTTCGATTATGAAGACATCGAAGAGGATAAGAAATTTAGACATGCTGTCAGACACTTGAAGGGACATGCAACATTGTGGTGGGACAAGCTACAAGTTGACAGACATTCCAAAGGCAAGCAGAAGATCAAGAGTTGGGATCGAATGATTGCGAAGATGAAGGTGAAGTTCATCCCAAGAGATTATCAAATCACTTTGTTCAAGAGGATGCAAAACCTGATACAGAAGTTGATGACAGTAAAGGAGTATACTGAGGAATTTTACAGGTTGAATATCATGGAAGGTCATCGTGAGAGCAATGATCTAAAGGTGGCGACATATCTGAATGGTCTGAGATATGACATTCAGGATGAATTGAGTATGGAAACCATCCGGACTATGGAGGACGCCTATCATATGGCTCTGAAAGCAGAGGAAAAGTTGAGTCGTAAGCAAGGTCAGCGAGGGTGAGGTAGGAGTCAGCCCAGAGGCAAGGCAGTTGCCCAGGATAAGCACCAGAAGCCCAGGGAGGAATGGAAGAAACCTCAGGGTAAAGTTGAGAGAGGTGGGACCTCACAGAGAGGACCACATGTTGAACAACAAGGACAACATAATGAGCAGAGAGGAGATTATGCTGATGCAAACAATTTTCCTCATACCAGAGGTAGAGGAAGAGGCCGAGGTGGAGTAATCACATGCTTCACATGTGGAAAGAATGGTCACAGGTCATTTGAGTGTCCAAAGAAAAAGAAGGACATTGGGGAAGCTCACATCGCCGAAGCGCAGAAGCGGGATGATGAGGCCGGAGATACAGAAGGTGGAAGGTCGCTTGCGATGCATAAAGTCCTTTTGACACCTGCGAAGGAGGTGGAAATTTCAGTCCAAAGGACCAAACTATTCAGGACATATTGCAAGACCAAGTACTGGGTATGCAAGGTTATTGTTGATAGTGGTAGCACGGATAATCTCGTTTCAACCGAGATGGTAGAGAAGATGGAGCTAGAGACAACTGATCACTCGAGTCCATACAAGGTTTCATGGCTATAGAAGGGACATCAGGTAAGTGTCACTAAACAATGCTTCATTGAATTCAAGATAGGGGAGTATAATGATAAGATCTTGTGTGATGTTATTCCCATGGATGTATGTCATATATTGCTGGGTAGACCATGGCAATATGACAGAAATGTGGTTCATGATGGGAGGATGACCACATATACCCTGGGGAGAAATGGGAAGACATACAGGTTGCTTCCGATAAGGGATAAGGAGGTTACTCCTCGGCTTGAAAAACTTTCATGGGCTCCTATCCATGATCTCCTACACAATCCATCCATGCTTTTGTATCACTGCTTCGCTCTCCNTATAGTGCCACACATGTATCCAAATAGCTTCCTACTATAATCAATGTTTGGACTACAACTTTTTTGCAAACACATAAGAACACCACATAATTTAATTCTTGGTGTAGTTTTTAGGATGAAAAGGAAGACATCCAAATGGTTGAGTAAGAAAATAGGAAGTGTATGGATGATGTATCGGGGAATTGGCCAATCCATCTAGTTATCATGGTGGAATGAATGATTTAAAACACATATTTTCGAAAAATTAAAGAAAGAATGCATTGAATAGACATGCTTAGAGAGTTGCATTCATGTGTAGAGATGGTAATTTTTCACTCATGTATGGTAATATAGAGTTGTGCATTCTTGAAGTATTTATGGAATGCATTTTGGAAATGCATGTATATATTATATTTTGTACAAATGATCATGCTAGCAACTGATATGTTGAGATCGTGACTAACTCATGAGGTTGATAACATCCATAAACTGTTAGGTATTGCAACAAGAGAGTTGCAGCTTGAAGTAATCAAATAAGGATGGACTACATGGTTTTTTTTGTTTAGGAAACATAGTGATAAAATAATTATGATAAGGAAGATTTTGATTGTTGATAATATATATGAAGAGAATGATAGGTTTGTTTAAATTAATAAATAGTTTTATATATGTGATTGAATTGTTAGGTGTAGACAATTCTAAAATCACTTTGAGAGTTTTTATACATAATGCAATAAAAAGTATGTTGTGCATGATATACTGACCATGTATTTGGATGAGTGCAAGACAAAATTAATGTAGGAAAGTAGTCCCAAATATGGCACTATTGGAAGTCATAATGAATACTAATGCATGATGCTACAACAACCAAGCAAATGTGACATGGAATTTCATATTTTAGGAAAAAAATGATTTTCCTTATGAAATAAATTTGAATTTCTAAATTATTTTTTTATAATAATGTCTCATGATGACCTGTATGTATGTGATATAGATGAGATAATATTTATCACAAAAGAAATTATTGGGAAGAGAAACTTCTATTGGAACACTAGAGACCTATAATTATAGATCCTTAGGGGGGTATGTTAATAAGTTGGTTCTCTCCTTGTGTGTGAAAGCTCGGGAAAGATTGATCGTTGACGGATTGTATATCAATGAAGGGATGCTTGAGCCTAAAAGGGTGAGTGCATCAAGGAAGAGGCAGCACAAGAATGTTCCAGTGAGATAAATTCTTACTGAGGAAACTTTGTGGAAAAGAGAAAAAAGACTTATAGTTGAAGTATGGAGACAAGATCATAAGGATAACAAGATTTATTATCCAAGGCATGGATTTTTTTGAGGAATTTAGGAGTGTGAATTGTATAAATGTACTAAGGACAATGGATAAATAAGGGGGAGGGGAATTTAATGCCCCATGTAGACCCTAGTTGTAATTGAGCATATAGGGTGGTGAGCCATGATACTTTGAGGACAAAGTGCCTATGTGGTTATTAGGCTTGTGAGCCAGATACTAAAAAGGATTATGGTATTATTTTGTGTATTATGTAATCACTTATATATTAATAAAAACATACCATTGTTGTAGACCAACCCGACAAAAGATTCAGGGGCATAAACTCCACTAGAGAGGGAAACGGGGCTAAGAGTATCGGGTTAAGGGGATAATCCTAAGGGGGGATTAATCCAAGGGAAAAATTTAATAATATTTCCTAAAGTCACTTTATGGGATATATCAATTTACCTTAAGTTCCCAAAAGGAAGGGAACGAATCACCAAGTGGGTGCAAAGGGGGATCATAATGTGACAAGTGTCATTTTATGCACATGCAAATATATTGGAAAATATTAGTGTAGTTTCCCATCTCAGTCATCATTCTTACCATTATGGATATGATCATTTTTTGTTTCTATGATGCAGGAGCATCGTCAACACATCAAGCGAGCCAGCATGGAGCGGAAGACAGATGGATAAGCCAACACAAAATTTTGAAAATACTTTGGGAATTGGTGCGCAAGTCTTTAATGAGTCATTTATTAAGGCGCACCTTATATATTGTATTGGACCTTGAGCCTTTAAGCTCTCATCCTTAGGTAGATAGTCGACATTTAATAGACTTAATGCTGGTAGATAGGATTTTAATTTCTAGATTTGATAGCTTAGAGTCAGAGAGGGAAAATGAATATAGACACCCTCATTGTACCATTGTAACATGATGGAAAACATTCAAGAGAAGAGAAGAGAAAGGAGATAATAGTGTATGAAGAACACCCATGTACAGGCATTTGAATTAATAGAAGAAAGCTTCGATTCAAGTCCATGGTTTGTGTTGTTTCTTGATGTATTATTGATATGCTCATGAATATTTATTTCCTGTCATCCATTTGCTTTTATATGTTGTGTATGTGATTTCATGTTTCAAACTGAATTCTGAAGGGGAGATGGAATGAGTTTCAATTGTTTCTCTATTTGAGTAAGGATTTCCTGCAAGGTATGCAGTTGAAACCATCTGCAAGGAGTGCGTTGATGGAGGCTCAGGTAGTTTAACTCTTGTTCTCATTCACCCAGAAGTGAAAGTGGGTTGTTGAATCCGTGCAAGGAGTGTCTAGGCTAAAAGAGGAAGTCTCAGTCGTGAATATGAGCAAATAAATCAAAGACTACTGTTGCAAGTGGGCGCAGAGTCAAAGGAAGCTCGAACAGTTGAAGCGTTCACAGCATTGCCGCAAGGAGTGCGAGCAAAGGGTTCTTATTTCCAAGAATACTGAGAAGTGAAGAAAGCTCAGGAGGAAGAAAGGCCTCCAGAATTATTGAAAGGTTGCACAGGAGATTTTTGTGCCAAGAAATCCCCAAGGAGAAAGAAATCGACGGTCAGGATCTTATAGAGGAGATTGACAAAACCCATCAGCCGTTGGATCTCACAAAGGTGCAAGGAGGTTACGACCACACCAGAGCCCAAGATAGAGAGGCTGTTGAGTCGTTGGATTAGGAAGTGATTTCCCGTCAGCCGTTAGATCTCGAGGAGTTGCACAGGGGTTAAGCCCTAGTGTGTAGAAGAGAAGTCCTGGACAAGTCATCGGGATATTGGAGTCATCGGGATTTTGCTAAACCAGATAATCGAGACCTTGTGGGTTTCGAAAACCCGAGGGAGAATCCTAGCCGTTGATCTCGGCAGGACACGCATCAGTATTTTGGCGAGGCATCAGGATATTGGAGGCATCCGTGTTTTGGAAATCAAGAAACTCGAGACCTCTCGAGTCTCGAAACACCGACGGAATCATAGCCGTGGATCTTGGACAAGACACATGTGAGAAATCTGGAGCGAGTCGAGGTTCGGCATTTCGGGGTTTCTGAAGATAAGAAATTGTTACATCCGGAATCACGATTTCGCGATACCCGATAGAGCGATGAGGAAGTGGCGACGTGGAGGAGTAAGATCTCACGTGCATCGGAGATTGGCATATCAGGATTCTCGGTGACGAGAAAATCATTGCAGGAGGAGTCGCGAAACTCTGAAACGCGACGGACCCATAGTCATAGCATTTCAGTGGAGGACCGGTGTTACCCATATCGGGGTTCGGGACTTGGAGAGTTCCGTGAACTAGTGCAATGGGAATCGCGATATCTCGATACGCGATTTCCCAATTTTTCACAGGAGTGGGGACCACTAGGTTCAGAGTGGTGGACAGGTGTCGCACCATACCGAATGATCGCAGATCAGGTCTAGTGAAATTACAATAGAGCCAAAGTCCCGATAAGGTGGGATAAGGTCAGCGTTGACCGAGACTTTGGGAGTCGGGGATCGGAGAGGGGAGTGGATCACGATCTTGTAAGTTTCGATTTTCCAACGGGATAATTCCTGACAGGAGCAGGAAAGCGTTGGTGATTTTTCATAGGGTTTCGGGGATTTGTGAGACCCGAACCTGTGAATTCAGGACTCGCGATATTGCGAAGTCCGATTTCCTGATTTGGTGTAGGGAGATCATAAGGAGTATTCTGTGGGTATTGAAAACTCTCGATAAGGGATTTGAAGAGCATTTTAGTTCTTCGGGCCAAGGGAAGAGAAGGTCATATGTGAGTGGACATGCCCTGGGTGGCACGTGTGCGTCAGAGTGGTATCAGAGCGGGAATATTTCTTTGCTTCTGTAGCAGAGAAGGGAATTCACCATGCCACCAAGGAGAGAGAGACAGTCACCTGATCCAGAAGACAGGGAGGTGCGGAGAAGAGGGAGACAAGCACAGAATCCATAAATGGAGAGGCAGATACGTGATCTCCAAGCGAGACTAGAAGATATGGAGGCAGCGCAGAGACACACAGCCAGTGCTGGAGATCTAAGTGACTCCGAAGGAGAAGTTCAATCCGAACAACAAGAAGAAGTTGTAGCTGAGGATGCAGCCAACGAGAGGTTGATAAAATCTATCGCCAGAATGGGGGCGAAGGCAGAAATGGACATTCCAGTTTACGAGGGAAATCTGGATGCAGAGGAGTTGCTAGACTAGATTAGAGCTCTTGACACCTACTTCGATTATGAAGACATCGAAGAGGATAAGAAATTTAGACATGCTGTCAGACACTTGAAGGGACATGCAACATTGTGGTGGGACAAGCTACAAGTTGACAGACATTCCAAAGGCAAGCAGAAGATCAAGAGTTGGGATCGAATGATTGCGAAGATGAAGGTGAAGTTCATCCCAAGAGATTATCAAATCACTTTGTTCAAGAGGATGCAAAACCTGATACAGAAGTTGATGACAGTAAAGGAGTATACTGAGGAATTTTACAGGTTGAATATCATGGAAGGTCATCGTGAGAGCAATGATCTAAAGGTGGCGACATATCTGAATGGTCTGAGATATGACATTCAGGATGAATTGAGTATGGAAACCATCCGGACTATGGAGGACGCCTATCATATGGCTCTGAAAGCAGAGGAAAAGTTGAGTCGTAAGCAAGGTCAGCGAGGGTGAGGTAGGAGTCAGCCCAGAGGCAAGGCAGTTGCCCAGGATAAGCACCAGAAGCCCAGGGAGGAATGGAAGAAACCTCAGGGTAAAGTTGAGAGAGGTGGGACCTCACAGAGAGGACCACATGTTGAACAACAAGGACAACATAATGAGCAGAGAGGAGATTATGCTGATGCAAACAATTTTCCTCATACCAGAGGTAGAGGAAGAGGCCGAGGTGGAGTAATCACATGCTTCACATGTGGAAAGAATGGTCACAGGTCATTTGAGTGTCCAAAGAAAAAGAAGGACATTGGGGAAGCTCACATCGCCGAAGCGCAGAAGCGGGATGATGAGGCCGGAGATACAGAAGGTGGAAGGTCGCTTGCGATGCATAAAGTCCTTTTGACACCTGCGAAGGAGGTGGAAATTTCAGTCCAAAGGACCAAACTATTCAGGACATATTGCAAGACCAAGTACTGGGTATGCAAGGTTATTGTTGATAGTGGTAGCACGGATAATCTCGTTTCAACCGAGATGGTAGAGAAGATGGAGCTAGAGACAACTGATCACTCGAGTCCATACAAGGTTTCATGGCTATAGAAGGGACATCAGGTAAGTGTCACTAAACAATGCTTCATTGAATTCAAGATAGGGGAGTATAATGATAAGATCTTGTGTGATGTTATTCCCATGGATGTATGTCATATATTGCTGGGTAGACCATGGCAATATGACAGAAATGTGGTTCATGATGGGAGGATGACCACATATACCCTGGGGAGAAATGGGAAGACATACAGGTTGCTTCCGATAAGGGATAAGGAGGTTACTCCTCGGCTTGAAAAACTTTCATGGGCTCCTATCCATGATCTCCTACACAATCCATCCATGCTTTTGTATCACTGCTTCGCTCTCCTAGCTGACATCTTCCACTGGATGATTTTTCCACTTGACCAGATACTCATAGTATTCTTTCCTCCTGGTCTTCTTACCCACTTGCTTGTCTAGTATGCACTCCATCTGTGGCCTTTCTACAACTGGCATTTGTTTTATCCACTGGATCACTGGCTGTCCAGTTCTAGTTTCTGCTTCTCCAGCCCTGTACGAGTATAAATCTGCCACATTGAATATCGGAGATATCCCGATGTCATCTGGCAACTCAATATCGTAAGCATTTTCTCCGAATTTCTTCAGGACCTTGCATGGCCCAATTTTCTTCATCTTTAGCTTGTTATATGTTCCCCTTGGGAACCTTTCCTTCCTCAGATGTGCCAGAACTAGATCACCAACTTCAAACTGAAGTTGTCTCTTCCACTGATCGGCTCTGCGCTTATATTCTTGATTTGATTTCATCAGTTGCTCCTTCACATGGCCATGAAGTTCTTTCATTGTCTCAGCAAATTCTTTTGCACTAGCACTTCTAGTAGCAGTCTGCTTTGATATCACTCTGACGCACACGCGCCACCTAGGGCATGTCCACTCACACAGGACCTTCTCTTCCCTTGGCCCAAAGAACTGAAATGCTCTTCAACTCCCTTATTGGGAGTTTTCAATACCCACATAATACTCCTTATGATCTCCCTACACCAAATCGGGAAATCTGACTTCGCAAGATCGCGAGTCCTGAATTCATAGGTTCGGGTCTCACAAATCTGCAAAACCCGATGAAGATTCACCAATAGTTTCCTGCTCCTGTCGGGAATTTCCCCGTCGGGAAATCAACACTTACGAGATCTTGATCCAATCCCCTCTCGGATCCCTGACTCCCAATGTCTCGGTCAACGCTGACCTTATCCCACCTTATCGGGACTTTGGCTCTATTGCAATTTCACTAGCCCCAATCTACGATCATTCGGTATGGTGCAACACCTGTCCACCACTCTGAACCTAGTGGTCCCCACTCCTATGAAAAATCGGGAAATCGTATATCGGGATATCGTGATTCCTGTTGCATTAATTCACAGAACTCTCCAAGTCTCGAACCCCAATATGGGTAACACCTATCCTCCACTGAAATGCTATGACTATGGGGCCATCACGTTTCGGAGTTTCGCGACTCCTCTTGCAATGATTTTCTCGTCACTGAGAATCCCGATATGCCAATATTCGATGCACGTGAGAGCTTACTCCTCCACGTTGCCACTTCCTCGTCGCTCTATCGGGTATCGCGAAATCGTGATTCCGGATGTAACAAATTCTTATCTTCAGAAACCCCAAAATGTCAAACCCCGACTCGCTCCGGATTTCTCATGCATGTCCTGTCCAAGATCCACGACTATGATTCCGTCGGTGTTTCGAGACTCGAGGAGTCTCGAGTTTCCTGACTTCCAAAACACTGATGCCTCCAATATCCCGATGCCTCGCTAGAATACTGACGCGTGTCCTGCCGAGATCAACAGTTAGGATTCTCCCTCGGGTTTTCGAAACCCACAAGGTCTCGATTCTCTGGTTTAGCAAAATCTCGATGACTCCAATATCCCGATGACTTGTTCGGGACTTCTCTTCTGCGCACTAGGGCTTAACCCCTGTGCAACTCCTCGAGATCTAATGGCTGACGGGAAATCACTTCCTGATCCAACGGTTCAGCAGCCTCTCGAGCTTGGGCTCTGGTGTGGTCGTAACCTCCTCGCACCTCCGCGAGATCCAACGACTGACGGGTTTTGTCAATCTCCTCTATAATATCCTAACCATCGATTTCTTTCTCCTTGGGGATTTCTTGGCACAAAAATCTTCTGTGAAACCTTTCAATAATTCTGGAGGCCTTTCTTCCTCCTGAGCTTTCTTCACTTCTCAGTCTTCTTGGAAATAAGAACCCTTTGCTCGCACTCCTTGCGGCAATCCTACAAACGCTTCAGCTGTTCGAGCTTCCTTTGACTCTGCACCCACCTGCAGCAGCAGTCTTCGATTTATTTGCTCAGATTCATGACTGAGACTTCCTCTTTTAGCCTGCACACTCCTTGCACGGCTTCAACAACCCACTTTCACTTCTGGGTGAATGAGAACAAGAGTTAAACTACCTGAGCCTCCATCAACGCACTCCTTGCGGATGGTTTCAACAGCATACCTTGCAGGAAATCCTTACTCAAATAGAGAAACAATTGAAACTCATTCCATCTCCCCTTCAGACTTCAGTTTGAAACATGAAATCACATACACAGTATATAAAAGCAAATGCATGACAGGAAATAAATATTCATGAGCATATCAATAATACACCGAGAAACAACACAAACCATGGACTTGAATCAAAGCTTTCTTCTATTAATTCAAATGCCAGTACATGGGTGTTCTTCATACACTATTCTATGCTTGCTCTTCTCTTCTCTTAAATTTTTTCCATCATGTTACAATGGTACAATGAGGGTGTCTATATCTGTTTTCCCTCTCGGACTCTAAGTTATCAAATCTAGAAATTAAAATCCTATCTACCAGCATTAAGTCTATTAAATTCTGACTATCTACCTAAGGATGAGAGCTTAAAGGCTCAAGGTCCAATACAATATACAAGGTTCGCCTTCATAAATGACTCATTAAAGACTTGCACACCAATTCCCAAAGTATTTTCAAAATTTGGTGCTGTCTTATCCAGCTGTCTTCCACTCCACGCTGGCTCGCTTGATGTGCTGGCGATGCTCCTACATCATTCTACCATTCGTACCCTACTTCCATCACCATAACTGCAATGAGGAAGCCTTGGGGGTGGTTTTTTTTATAATTAAGATGAAGATCAAGGTTGTTAGACCCATGTTCTATTGAAGAAGTGGGTTTTCAGGCATGTGAGTTGTTGAAGAAGTAGGTTGTCAGGCTCGTATGTTGTTGTAAGAGGCGGTTTGTTAGGCCTATATTTTTTTGAAGAAGAGGGTTGTTAGGATCGTAAGCATTCTCTCCATGTGAGAGAACTGCTGGGAATTGTTTTCCCAAGGTTTCAATTTGAAACTACAGGGGTCTAATACTTCTAGTTTGGCTTGTTGTTGAAGACTCGAAAGGGAAGTGGGGAAGTTGAAGATATATTGAGCAGATAAGGGGCACACTTCCTGGGGTGGGACAAACATGTGGGGAATGAGAGACTGTAGGCTAGTTGTTAAACTTGACACCTGCATTTGAGAATTGTTGTTGCTTGAAATACTTAGCCCGGGATAGGAATTCCTTTCCCAAGTATAGTTTATGCTAGCTCAGGGGTGACCTTCTACTGAGTTATAAGAAAAATATTTTAAGTTTGGGAGGAAAGTCATAGGTCTGCATGCAATTGGTGGTTATTTATATCATATATGTGTTCACCATGTGTTTGTTTTAATTACCGTGTGAATGATTATGTACTCCTGTGCTGGTTATTTGCAATTTTAGTTATAATTCATAATACTATTGTTAAATGATACGGGAAATGTAGTCCTGGGTTATTGACATGGTTATTTGTTGTTGAAATTACACTTAAACCTGTACAAAAATTGTGATTAGGTCACTGTTGTCATGGGTTTTTATTGTTGTAAATATTACTTGAATATTTGTTGCCATGATTGTATATAGATTTATATTCTTATGCATATGCATAATTTCTATGTGTTTTCCTTGAGTTCAACCCTAGAAATTGATGTGGTTTAACCCAATTTGGGATGGAAATGCCCTTGTTTGGGTATAGACAATGCACATGACACGATTCTCTATATACACGGTGATGAGGGAAGGCCTTATTTGATAGAGAAGGGTTGCAAATTATCTTGAAGGCTAGGAAAGCCTAAGAATTTACTTAATGAAGACCCAAATTTGGAAACATCCTAAGGCAGACTGCATAACCTAAGAAAACATGTGCTTCACCTTGAAAGAATCTCGGTCATAAAATAATCACAATGAATTTATCTTGGTCATTGATTGGTCTTTCCTCATGTATGAGGGCTTGTAGAGGATCCAGGTCATTAACAATTGTTAGATCCATCGGAGGGAGGAATCAAGGAAATCGTGACCATTGATCATGAAATGGTCATCGGAGTCTGTGGTTGAAGTAGCCACGAAAATTTGTATTAGAGCCACTCCAATGGAAAGGACCAAGGATCAATCGGGACCATTGAATCCATAGGGATGGGTGACAAAGGATTTGAACCATCGATCACAGTGGGGTCATCAATGTATCCTTGGTTACATTGCTCTGATCGAAAGGCTCCGAGGATCATGGCCATATATCGATGAGTAGGGAGAGAAATATCAACCGTAAATATTGGTGGGTCTTGCATAAATGAGGCCAAGAGGAATGTGACATCATGATGATGCATCTGACTTTACCCAACCAATGCACAATGGATAAGTGTCAACACTTGGAAGGACATGCCATTGCTCAACAATGACGTGTATGGAACGTCAGTCCACGTGGGTGTTCCAGGTGTCAAGTGGAAATTGTACCATGTGTCAAGGTTATTTGGAACTTTGAGAGGGAAAAACGTGATGTGTCTTGAGTGCCACATGTCAAACAGGTGGCAGGGTTGGGTAGGGAAACATGGCCTAAGTGCCAAATTGGATGTCATGTAAGACCCCTCTTAAACGAGGCTAAGAAGGGAGTGATGTCATGATGACAAGAGATGTCAGTGTGTCCAAATAAGTACATGTTTTATCCCATAATTCATCGAAAGGATCGAGCATAGACCTTATTAGTGTTATTTCTTAGGAGAGGTGGCTAAAACCTATCCCTCAGATCTATCAGTGATAGATCCCAACCATTCATCGAAGGGGTTGGTCGGATCAAGTTGCGATGTTGGAGGAGGAAGTACTATGATAGGAGTACCCCAAGGGTAGATCTAGACTATCGATCAGAGGGTGGCCACAATGTAAAACAATTTTTGATATGTTGTGGGATCCACTGGAATGAGTACAAATAGAATGGGGAAGACCATTAATTGTCATGCAAGTTAAGGATCCCAATGCAATAAGAGTCGCAGATTACCAGATCGTGAGGACTGTCTGATCCGTCGATGGTGGATGTCATTAGATTGAGGCCATTGGAGTGTGCAGGGAAGACTGGAGTGGACATATTGTGGAAAATGAATATGATGGTATAGAATGGATCTAAATATATCAGAGTCACTGATCTATAGGGCCAATCAGATGAGGATCATGGAGACAAGTGGGAAGATGTCACATTAGTTGCAACATTAGTGCCACATCAAGTGGCACGTGTGACAGGGAGCCATGTGGCACTAAGGTGGGATGAATGGAATATATCCCATAAACTTTGGAAGGTTGTGACTTTTGATCTAGAGCTCGAAATTGAGCATATCTAGTTGGAAATATATCGATGATCATAATTAATCTATGAGGTTTAATTGGAGAAATGGAATGGTTGGAAAAGTGATATTTTGACACTCCATAAGCCTAAGAGAGGAACAAGGGATCAGGTGTGTTACACAAAACATGTACATGTGCCATATGCAAAGATACGATGGTAGAAAAAGAATTGGCATAAGGTGGAAATTAGATATGCAAAGAAGATTTTGATGATGATATTTTTGGAATATGGTTAAACATATTTAATTATTACACGGTCTACATTGAAGATGTCTACAGCTTGAAAATCATTCATCAATTTACAGTCCTGGTAATATGATAGTTTCTACGACGTTAATGTCTGTGTCATATTATTTAAATTTAGAAAGAAAGTTTGTTCATCAACCTTATCTAAATTTTGGCTCAAGAAATATTGTTACTGGAACGTCTACTACGTAGGCTATCTTCACAAGATTGTTGTTTTGTTTTTCTATTTCATACATGTGTTTTTTTTTAAATGCACTTTGATATATGTGAAATTTATGAACAATACATTACGAACATCCAGTCACTTCAAGGACAAGTGCATAGGGAATGTTTACTAAAATATCCTTTCCACACTTGACATAGCTATGGGATACGAGAAATGATTATTAGAAGCCATTGGATAGTTCATAGAAAATCATGATATTTAATTTAGACAACTACCAAATAGCCTCCATTTTTTCACATATATGAGAAAATCTACATGCCATAAATGACTTTGTTATCATACAAATTACATTTCTTGTCAAAATTGTTAGAAAAACAGGANGGAATATTTCTTTGCTTCTGTAGCAGAGAAGGGAATTCACCATGCCACCAAGGAGAGAGAGACAGTCACCTGATCCAGAAGACAGGGAGGTGCGGAGAAGAGGGAGACAAGCACAGAATCCATAAATGGAGAGGCAGATACGTGATCTCCAAGCGAGACTAGAAGATATGGAGGCAGCGCAGAGACACACAGCCAGTGCTGGAGATCTAAGTGACTCCGAAGGAGAAGTTCAATCCGAACAACAAGAAGAAGTTGTAGCTGAGGATGCAGCCAACGAGAGGTTGATAAAATCTATCGCCAGAATGGGGGCGAAGGCAGAAATGGACATTCCAGTTTACGAGGGAAATCTGGATGCAGAGGAGTTGCTAGACTAGATTAGAGCTCTTGACACCTACTTCGATTATGAAGACATCGAAGAGGATAAGAAATTTAGACATGCTGTCAGACACTTGAAGGGACATGCAACATTGTGGTGGGACAAGCTACAAGTTGACAGACATTCCAAAGGCAAGCAGAAGATCAAGAGTTGGGATCGAATGATTGCGAAGATGAAGGTGAAGTTCATCCCAAGAGATTATCAAATCACTTTGTTCAAGAGGATGCAAAACCTGATACAGAAGTTGATGACAGTAAAGGAGTATACTGAGGAATTTTACAGGTTGAATATCATGGAAGGTCATCGTGAGAGCAATGATCTAAAGGTGGCGACATATCTGAATGGTCTGAGATATGACATTCAGGATGAATTGAGTATGGAAACCATCCGGACTATGGAGGACGCCTATCATATGGCTCTGAAAGCAGAGGAAAAGTTGAGTCGTAAGCAAGGTCAGCGAGGGTGAGGTAGGAGTCAGCCCAGAGGCAAGGCAGTTGCCCAGGATAAGCACCAGAAGCCCAGGGAGGAATGGAAGAAACCTCAGGGTAAAGTTGAGAGAGGTGGGACCTCACAGAGAGGACCACATGTTGAACAACAAGGACAACATAATGAGCAGAGAGGAGATTATGCTGATGCAAACAATTTTCCTCATACCAGAGGTAGAGGAAGAGGCCGAGGTGGAGTAATCACATGCTTCACATGTGGAAAGAATGGTCACAGGTCATTTGAGTGTCCAAAGAAAAAGAAGGACATTGGGGAAGCTCACATCGCCGAAGCGCAGAAGCGGGATGATGAGGCCGGAGATACAGAAGGTGGAAGGTCGCTTGCGATGCATAAAGTCCTTTTGACACCTGCGAAGGAGGTGGAAATTTCAGTCCAAAGGACCAAACTATTCAGGACATATTGCAAGACCAAGTACTGGGTATGCAAGGTTATTGTTGATAGTGGTAGCACGGATAATCTCGTTTCAACCGAGATGGTAGAGAAGATGGAGCTAGAGACAACTGATCACTCGAGTCCATACAAGGTTTCATGGCTATAGAAGGGACATCAGGTAAGTGTCACTAAACAATGCTTCATTGAATTCAAGATAGGGGAGTATAATGATAAGATCTTGTGTGATGTTATTCCCATGGATGTATGTCATATATTGCTGGGTAGACCATGGCAATATGACAGAAATGTGGTTCATGATGGGAGGATGACCACATATACCCTGGGGAGAAATGGGAAGACATACAGGTTGCTTCCGATAAGGGATAAGGAGGTTACTCCTCGGCTTGAAAAACTTTCATGGGCTCCTATCCATGATCTCCTACACAATCCATCCATGCTTTTGTATCACTGCTTCGCTCTCCCAGCTGACATCTTCCACTGGATGATTTTTCCACTTGACCAGATACTCATAGTATTCTTTCCTCCTGGTCTTCTTACCCACTCGCTTGTCTAGTATGCACTCCATCTGTGGCCTTTCTGCAACTGGCATTTGTTTTATCCACTGGATCACTGGCTGTCCAGTTCTAGTTTCTGCTTCTCCAGCCCTGTACGAGTATAAATTTTCCACATTGAATATCGGAGATATCCCAATGTCATCTGGCAACTCAATATCGTAAGCATTTTCTCCGAATTTCTTCAGGACCTTGCATGGCCCAATTTTCTTCATCTTTAGCTTGTTATATGTTCCCCTTGGGAACATTTCCTTTCTCAGATGTGCCAAAACTAGATCACCAACTTCAAACTGAAGTTGTCTCTTCCACTGATCGGCTCTGCGCTTATATTCTTGATTTGATTTCATCAGTCGCTCCTTCACATGGCCAAGAAGTTCTTTCATTGTCTCAGCAAATTCTTTTTCACTAGCACTTCTAGTAGCAGTCTGCTCTGATATCACTCTGATGCACACGCGCCACCCAGGGCATGTCCACTCACACAGGACCTTCTCTTCCCTTGGCCCGAAGAACTGAAATGCTCTTCAACTCCCTTATTGGGAGTTTTCAATACCCACAGAATACTCCTTATGATCTCCCTACACCAAATCGGGAAATCTAACTTCGCAAGATCGCGAGTCCTGAATTCATAGGTTCGGGTCTCACAAATCCGCAAAACCCAATGAAAACACCAATGGTTGCCTGCTCCTGTCGGGAATTTCCCCGTCGGGAAATCAACACTTACGAGATCATGATCCAATCCCCTCTCGGATCCCCGACTCCCAATGTCTCGGTCAACGCTGACCTTATCCCACCTTATCGGGACTTTGGCTCTATTGCAATTTCACTAGCCCCAATCTACGATCATTCGGTATGGTGAGACACCTGTCCACCACTCTGAACCTAGTGGTCCCCACTCCTATGACAAATCAGGAAATCGTATATCGGGATATCGCGATTCCCGTTGCATTAATTCACGGAACTCTCCAAGTCTCGAACCCCAATATGGGTAACACCTATCCTCCACTGAAATGCTATGACTATGGGGCCGTCACGTTTCGGAGTTTCGCGACTCCTCTTGCAATGATTTTCTCGTCACTGAGAATCCCGATATGCCGATATTCGATGCATGTGAGAGCTTACTCCTCCACGTTTCCACTTCCTCGTCGCTCTATCGGGTATCGCGAAATCGTGATTCCGGATGTAACAAATTCTTATCTTCAGAAACCCCAAAATGTCAAACCCCAACTCGCTCCGGATTTCTCATGCATGTCCTGTCCAAGATCCACGACTATGATTCCGTCGGTGTTTCGAGACTCGAGGGGTCTCGAGTTTCCTGACTTCCAAAACAACGATGCCTCCAATATCCCGATGCCTCGCTAGAATACTGACGCGTGTCCTGCCGAGATCAACGGTTAGGATTCTCCCTCGGGTTTTCGAAACCCACAAGGTCTCGATTCTCTGGTTTAGCAAAATCCCGATGACTCCAATATCCCGATGACTTGTTCGGGACTTCTCTTATGTGCACTAGGGCTTAACCCCTGCGCAACTCCTCGAGATCTAATGGCTGACGGGAAATCACTTCCTGATCCAACGGTTCAGCAGCCTCTCGAGCTTGGGCTCTGGTGTGGTCGTAACCTCCTCGTAGCTCCGCGAGATCCAACGACTGACGGGTTTTGTCAATCTCCTCTGTAAGATCCTAACCATCGATTTCTTTCTCCTTGGGGATTTCTTGGCACAAAAATCTTCTGTGAAACCTTTCAATAATTCTGGAGGCCTTTCTTCCTCCTGAGCTTTCTTCACTTCTCAGTCTTCTTGGAAATAAGAACCCTTTGCTCGCACTCCTTGCGGCAATCCTACAAACGCTTCAGCTGTTCGAGCTTCCTTTGACTCTGCACCCACCTGCAGCAGCAGTCTTCGATTTATTTGCTCAGATTCATGACTGAGACTTCCTCTTTTAGCCTGCACACTCCTTGCACGGCTTCAACAACCCACTTTCACTTCTGGGTGAATGAGAACAAGAGTTAAACTACCTGAGCCTCCATCAACGCACTCCTTGCGGATGGTTTCAACAGCATACCTTGCAGGAAATCCTTACTCAAATAGAGAAACAATTGAAACTCATTCCATCTCCCCTTCAGACTTCAGTTTGAAACATGAAATCACATACACAGTATATAAAAGCAAATGCATGACAGGAAATAAATATTCATGAGCATATCAATAATACACCGAGAAACAACACAAACCATGGACTTGAATCAAAGCTTTCTTCTATTAATTCAAATGCCAGTACATGGGTGTTCTTCATACACTATTCTATGCTTGCTCTTCTCTTCTCTTAAATTTTTTCCATCATGTTACAATGGTACAATGAGGGTGTCTATATCTGTTTTCCCTCTCGGACTCTAAGTTATCAAATCTAGAAATTAAAATCCTATCTACCAGCATTAAGTCTATTAAATTCTGACTATCTACCTAAGGATGAGAGCTTAAAGGCTCAAGGTCCAATACAATATACAAGGTTCGCCTTCATAAATGACTCATTAAAGACTTGCACACCAATTCCCAAAGTATTTTCAAAATTTGGTGCTGTCTTATCCAGCTGTCTTCCACTCCACGCTGGCTCGCTTGATGTGCTGGCGATGCTCCTACATCATTCTACCATTCGTACCCTACTTCCATCACCATAACTGCAATGAGGAAGCCTTGGGGGTGGTTTTTTTTATAATTAAGATGAAGATCAAGGTTGTTAGACCCATGTTCTATTGAAGAAGTGGGTTTTCAGGCATGTGAGTTGTTGAAGAAGTAGGTTGTCAGGCTCGTATGTTGTTGTAAGAGGCGGTTTGTTAGGCCTATATTTTTTTGAAGAAGAGGGTTGTTAGGATCGTAAGCATTCTCTCCATGTGAGAGAACTGCTGGGAATTGTTTTCCCAAGGTTTCAATTTGAAACTACAGGGGTCTAATACTTCTAGTTTGGCTTGTTGTTGAAGACTCGAAAGGGAAGTGGGGAAGTTGAAGATATATTGAGCAGATAAGGGGCACACTTCCTGGGGTGGGACAAACATGTGGGGAATGAGAGACTGTAGGCTAGTTGTTAAACTTGACACCTGCATTTGAGAATTGTTGTTGCTTGAAATACTTAGCCCGGGATAGGAATTCCTTTCCCAAGTATAGTTTATGCTAGCTCAGGGGTGACCTTCTACTGAGTTATAAGAAAAATATTTTAAGTTTGGGAGGAAAGTCATAGGTCTGCATGCAATTGGTGGTTATTTATATCATATATGTGTTCACCATGTGTTTGTTTTAATTACCGTGTGAATGATTATGTACTCCTGTGCTGGTTATTTGCAATTTTAGTTATAATTCATAATACTATTGTTAAATGATACGGGAAATGTAGTCCTGGGTTATTGACATGGTTATTTGTTGTTGAAATTACACTTAAACCTGTACAAAAATTGTGATTAGGTCACTGTTGTCATGGGTTTTTATTGTTGTAAATATTACTTGAATATTTGTTGCCATGATTGTATATAGATTTATATTCTTATGCATATGCATAATTTCTATGTGTTTTCCTTGAGTTCAACCCTAGAAATTGATGTGGTTTAACCCAATTTGGGATGGAAATGCCCTTGTTTGGGTATAGACAATGCACATGACACGATTCTCTATATACACGGTGATGAGGGAAGGCCTTATTTGATAGAGAAGGGTTGCAAATTATCTTGAAGGCTAGGAAAGCCTAAGAATTTACTTAATGAAGACCCAAATTTGGAAACATCCTAAGGCAGACTGCATAACCTAAGAAAACATGTGCTTCACCTTGAAAGAATCTCGGTCATAAAATAATCACAATGAATTTATCTTGGTCATTGATTGGTCTTTCCTCATGTATGAGGGCTTGTAGAGGATCCAGGTCATTAACAATTGTTAGATCCATCGGAGGGAGGAATCAAGGAAATCGTGACCATTGATCATGAAATGGTCATCGGAGTCTGTGGTTGAAGTAGCCACGAAAATTTGTATTAGAGCCACTCCAATGGAAAGGACCAAGGATCAATCGGGACCATTGAATCCATAGGGATGGGTGACAAAGGATTTGAACCATCGATCACAGTGGGGTCATCAATGTATCCTTGGTTACATTGCTCTGATCGAAAGGCTCCGAGGATCATGGCCATATATCGATGAGTAGGGAGAGAAATATCAACCGTAAATATTGGTGGGTCTTGCATAAATGAGGCCAAGAGGAATGTGACATCATGATGATGCATCTGACTTTACCCAACCAATGCACAATGGATAAGTGTCAACACTTGGAAGGACATGCCATTGCTCAACAATGACGTGTATGGAACGTCAGTCCACGTGGGTGTTCCAGGTGTCAAGTGGAAATTGTACCATGTGTCAAGGTTATTTGGAACTTTGAGAGGGAAAAACGTGATGTGTCTTGAGTGCCACATGTCAAACAGGTGGCAGGGTTGGGTAGGGAAACATGGCCTAAGTGCCAAATTGGATGTCATGTAAGACCCCTCTTAAACGAGGCTAAGAAGGGAGTGATGTCATGATGACAAGAGATGTCAGTGTGTCCAAATAAGTACATGTTTTATCCCATAATTCATCGAAAGGATCGAGCATAGACCTTATTAGTGTTATTTCTTAGGAGAGGTGGCTAAAACCTATCCCTCAGATCTATCAGTGATAGATCCCAACCATTCATCGAAGGGGTTGGTCGGATCAAGTTGCGATGTTGGAGGAGGAAGTACTATGATAGGAGTACCCCAAGGGTAGATCTAGACTATCGATCAGAGGGTGGCCACAATGTAAAACAATTTTTGATATGTTGTGGGATCCACTGGAATGAGTACAAATAGAATGGGGAAGACCATTAATTGTCATGCAAGTTAAGGATCCCAATGCAATAAGAGTCGCAGATTACCAGATCGTGAGGACTGTCTGATCCGTCGATGGTGGATGTCATTAGATTGAGGCCATTGGAGTGTGCAGGGAAGACTGGAGTGGACATATTGTGGAAAATGAATATGATGGTATAGAATGGATCTAAATATATCAGAGTCACTGATCTATAGGGCCAATCAGATGAGGATCATGGAGACAAGTGGGAAGATGTCACATTAGTTGCAACATTAGTGCCACATCAAGTGGCACGTGTGACAGGGAGCCATGTGGCACTAAGGTGGGATGAATGGAATATATCCCATAAACTTTGGAAGGTTGTGACTTTTGATCTAGAGCTCGAAATTGAGCATATCTAGTTGGAAATATATCGATGATCATAATTAATCTATGAGGTTTAATTGGAGAAATGGAATGGTTGGAAAAGTGATATTTTGACACTCCATAAGCCTAAGAGAGGAACAAGGGATCAGGTGTGTTACACAAAACATGTACATGTGCCATATGCAAAGATACGATGGTAGAAAAAGAATTGGCATAAGGTGGAAATTAGATATGCAAAGAAGATTTTGATGATGATATTTTTGGAATATGGTTAAACATATTTAATTATTACACGGTCTACATTGAAGATGTCTACAGCTTGAAAATCATTCATCAATTTACAGTCCTGGTAATATGATAGTTTCTACGACGTTAATGTCTGTGTCATATTATTTAAATTTAGAAAGAAAGTTTGTTCATCAACCTTATCTAAATTTTGGCTCAAGAAATATTGTTACTGGAACGTCTACTACGTAGGCTATCTTCACAAGATTGTTGTTTTGTTTTTCTATTTCATACATGTGTTTTTTTTTAAATGCACTTTGATATATGTGAAATTTATGAACAATACATTACGAACATCCAGTCACTTCAAGGACAAGTGCATAGGGAATGTTTACTAAAATATCCTTTCCACACTTGACATAGCTATGGGATACGAGAAATGATTATTAGAAGCCATTGGATAGTTCATAGAAAATCATGATATTTAATTTAGACAACTACCAAATAGCCTCCATTTTTTCACATATATGAGAAAATCTACATGCCATAAATGACTTTGTTATCATACAAATTACATTTCTTGTCAAAATTGTTAGAAAAACAGGANACTCCCCCACGTGGAAGAGTGTACATACTTCTGGGGTGTAAATACTTCATGGGGTATACACACAACTCAAAGTAAAAGACCTCTAAATTAGGAAGATAATTAGGCTCCACAACCAACAAGAATGCCTAGTCTCAAACGATTGCAAATGAAAACATGTGGAAGAACGGTACTAGCAAAGACACCTTTCTATCCTAATTGTCATGATTTTGCAAATGTTATATAAAATTCTTGTGGAAATGCACTATGTTTCATAAATTTTGTTATGAAAAATCGTTTTCTATGTAGTCATTATTGATGGTTTGTACAGTTCCTTGCATTATCTATATCTGTGGTGTTCCTCTAGCCATGTCTTCGGCATGTGTACAGTTCATTGTTCAATACCAATTATCGATTCATAGTCTTTGTCATTTAACAATCTCGACAAAGTGGATTTCCATGTCATACTGTTGAAATTTGGAAAGAGATTTTTCCTATCTATATTGTTCAGATTGTCTATGAAGCAATATTGTTATTGGAGGAAGTGGTACATAAGTTATGTGGAAAAAACTGGTGTTTTCTTTTCTATCTTCTATAGCTATGCTTTTTTAAATGGAATTTGGTATACGTGAAACCCATGAATAGTACATTATGGAGGTTGAATTGTTTCAGGCCAAAGTGCATGAGGCGTATTCACTAAAATTTCCTGTCCACACCTGAATTAAATATGGAATACGAGGAAAAAAAATTGGAAACCATTATCCAAGCAATATGAAATCCGTACATTTACTTGATAGTGGTTCTAAATAACCTTCATTTCTTGGCAAATCCAAGAAAATCAATGTGCAATAAATAACTACCTTATCATGCAAATTAGTTGTGTTGTGAGAAAATCACACATGAAACCATTGCAAATGGAAAAGTGTGGAAGTATGAGAATGCAAAATGATCATTGGTATGAATAGTTCACACAGGGCTTAAAAATAGAATTAGAGCAAGTGGTGACTATGGGAAGCATAAACCAATGCAAAGTGTTGATGTGAGAAATATATATGTACATGCAATGTAGAGATATGGTCATATCAAGGGGCTTCACACAACATGAAAAATGGTTTTAGACTAGGTTTCGTCAAATTGGTGACTATATTATAGATTTTGGTATATTTACAAGTTGGAAAAAAAATACCGGTGATCATTCCCTCTCATTTCAAATGCAAAGCCAATGCCCTAGTAGATTTCTTGGAAAATGAGGGGATTAGTCAAACCAACATCTCCAATGTGTCGCAATGGGATGAGACCATACCTTGAAAACCTAGAGAGTAATGCATGTTATCGAACAATGCTAATAACCAATCCCTATATGGGGTGCTAAAATATGGGGACATGACTGCATATGTTTATTATCAAGCTACCACCCCACCATGTAGTGTTAAAAGGAGTTATGGAAGTATGTGAGTCATTTATTACAAGAGAGGAGAGGAGGATAGGTTTTG
Source organism: Picea glauca (assembly GCA_000966675.3). Lineage (NCBI taxonomy): Eukaryota > Viridiplantae > Streptophyta > Pinopsida > Pinales > Pinaceae > Picea > Picea glauca. Next base: position 27,654 of record JZKD02S1777588.1, read on the forward strand.
TAGAGTGGAGTACAAGTCCTATCCCACCAATTTGTGAAATAATACATGAGTACCGGGGAGGGACTACTCCACTTGTGTTATGGGTAATTCATTCATCTTGGTGGTGTACTAGGAGCATCTTCCATGGTGTGAATATGATGAAGGAAAAATGATAGTGTAGGGATTGATGTGATACCCTCTAAGGGAGGAGGGATATAATATTCACGGGTTGAATTCTATCCCAGAGTGATGGAGTATATCAAAAAAGGATGAGGAGGATCAACTTTATGAGGTTCTCCTAAATACTTTGGTAAAAAAAACTAGGATATTTGTAGGTAACCAATTCTACTTTATTTGGCTTCTATTATTTTTTCATGTTGTTTTTATTTCGGCTTCGATTGGGGGTTCATTCATTTTAATTCCACGAGTTGATAAATAATCCATTGTAGTAGATAGGTTCTTCCACTCTAGTTTCAATGAGTCTATCAAAATTGAACTAGAGGAAATGGAAAACAAAGTGAAAGAAAGGAGATAGAATCTATCCAATGAGTAGATTCAAGAGGAACTTGAGGGATGGGTCCAAGAATTTATCTATTCTCAAACCTATGACATGAAATTATCTTGATATACCGAAACATAATAGATAATGAAATCCCTTATATCCCAAGTCCTAGAAGAAATAAATTTACAACAAAAAAACATCCTCCATAGTATTGAATTACTAAATGGAAAATTTGAGGTAGTTTTCAAAGCGATGTTTGGGATAAAAATTGTGGTTTCAGAGCTCACAGAGGAAAGTGAGGTTTTGAAGAATAAAGAGGGTTCCTTTGGCTCCATGGGAACACAATACAACCCCATCATTCTTGATGAAGACCCATAGCCTTTAGGTACAACATAGGATTATTGGAGGGAGGTTAAAGAGCGAATGGAATTGCATGTGGATGACAATGTATTAACCCCTACTCTTGATGTCTAGATAGTCTCTTCCTATCATGTTTATATTTGAAGTTATAATATGTTAGTTTGGGTTTTTATTTCCTTTTCTATAATGGTATATATTTGGATATTATGAAAACTATGGAAAAGTATGTGTATTCTCAACCAGTGGAAGGATTGGCTTCCCTTGAGTTGGCACTCCACTAGAGACTCTTGTAACTTATTTTTGTACATATTATAAACATATGACTATGGTTTTAACTTAAAAAAAAGTTAATAAAATTTGCAAACAAGAAATATATAGACTTCTGCACATTGCTTAATAAACAATTATTTTTATGTCTTAAATTAAATTTACACCATTGAACAAATTGATTAGTTGATACAAATAAATTGACAAAATGGCTCATCTACAAAATTCAAAGTGATCATTTACACATGAAATTGAATCATTATTGTTGGCCCTTGGTTATGGAAATATGCGAAGATCAAGGAAGAAAAAGGAAAATGCGAACTTCGCAGAAGACACACTGACTGTTACTGGGTCGAAGTGAGCAAAAAAGAAAAAAAGATGGAGCGAAGAAAGACATTGGACGAGGAGATCGGGGATGAAAAATAAGAAAGAAGGAAGGATCATGGATAACTCAACATGCGCAAAAATCCACCATTGGAGGCTTTGGAGAACTGTACGAGAAGGAAGGAAATTCAGGCTGGCAAAGCCCTAAAAATGTGGGCCAAGTTGAGCTAGGGTTTTAGACACCTAGGGCTTTGGTATTTAGGGTTTTTGGACACCTAGGTTTTGGCCTAAGGATGTCAGTGAGCTATTGTAATGTATAAATAGAGGTCTAAAGGACCTGGGATGGGTTGGTGTTATGATTATTGTTGTTGTCTTTGTCGTTGTGTGATCAAGTGAGTACTAGTGTGTGAGAAATAAGTGTTGAGTATGATAGCCTTCTAGTATTGTAAGATCTTCAGGAAGGTGTGAAGATCAACCCTGCAACTGGGTGTGTAGGGAGGGGAGAGAAAGAGGGGAGAAGAAAGAAGAACTGTTGGCTAAGAGCGCAGACAATAACTGTATGCTTTACCTTAATATATTATAGCACAGTTTTGTGGATGTAGCCTTGGGGAGAGGGTGAACCACATATATTTTTTGTTGTGTGTGATTGGTATTATGTCTCTGTCATTGATACACTGTAATTGCATTACTGTTTTAGACCTTATAAGTAGATGTGTAGAGTAGATCCTAGCTGATAAGTGATATATGAATGTTGTGATGTTCTTGTATTAGATCCACTTGATATTCCCCTTGGTTGTAGACATCTTTGTCCTACAACCCCCTCATAACTGCTTTGGGTGAGACTGCATCTGCTTCGTAGGTGTTGCTAAAAGGGCCAGTAGTTAGGGCTTGTTGGTGCGCTCTTGGAGCTGAACCTTGGATCTGCCCCTGTGCCAACAAATGGTTATGTTGCTAGGACTAGAATATTCTTGAGGGAATGTCAAGGTGGTTCAAAGACAAAGACTCAAAAGTGGATAGAGGATCAAGAAAAGGACTTTGTTGAAGCTCAGAACAAGAACCCTAATCTTAGTTCAAAGGACTGGTTGGAGAAATATATCTTCACTGATATACATGAAATTTTCTTTGGGGGGATCCATTAGGAGCTATATGAGTGGCTAGCTAGATTAGAAGATACCTAGTTTGAGGTCAAATCTAGACCTCCTATAGTTTGGACGTAGGCCCTAGTCAAGAAGGTCAAGAGAGTTGATAACGCTGTATCAAGAGAAGTAGATCACTAGTTTGATAGCACCAATGGAGGGTACATCATAGAGTTTGTTGTTGACGGAGTAGATTCATACAACCAAGCTGAGTGATATTTCTTTAAGGGACCCAGAGGAAAAATTTTACAATTCCTGAAGTTGAGACTCAAGATTTTATTGTATGAGAAGAATATCTTGAAGATACAATAGATTGTTCGGGTCTAGAAAGGATAATGTTCAAGAATTTAGACAGTGACAACGACACAAAAACTGGACATACGTGCAGTGGGAGAGTGTTCAGAGAAGTTAACCTTGCGAACCTGTTCAAGAAAAACTACAGGGACAAAGTTTTCTATAATGGAGAAGAGGCAGATCTAACAGAGGGGGAGCATTCAGAACCTGTTGGGATAGAGGAAGGGAAAGATGAATAGCTTCGTCAGGGAGAACCTGAAACTTTAGGAATTGTGCAGACCATTGAAGTAAGTATTGTTATCCCTCCTATTGATTTAGTAGTATTAATAAATCCAAGTAATCCCAGCCACCAGAGTACCCAGACCACTATCACTAGTAATCCACCACATACTTAGTCAGGGGCCCTAGGAATATCTATGGCAGATGAGATGAGACTCCCTATATTTAGGGGAGATGGATCTGAATATCCTGACTAGCACTAGTTCCTATGTGAAGCTGTATGGAATATTAAAAATGTCACGGACGAAGCTTTCAAAAGAACCCAATTTAGTACCACTTTAAGGGATCACACACTGAGTTGGTACATGAAGCTAGTTCAAGGATTTGCACAGCCTAAGGCACTGAATCAGATTAAGAATGTGTTAATTACAGAGTTCAAGAAACCCAAGTTGGAGTCACAATGTATTATAGAACTAAAAGAGATCAAGCAAAAGGTGGTTGAACCCTTTTGGGAATTCTATCAGAGATTCAAAACATTAACAGGTCGATTGAATTTTCAGATCCCAGATGAATAGAACAAAGAATGGTTCATTGTTTCCCTCTTACCACACATTAGAGTTCCCTTGATGTAATAGAAGATTGCTTTGCAGTATGAGGCACTGAAGATCACCATGAAGTTAGAATAAGCCCCTATGGGAGAATCCATCTCAGGTATGAGTCAGCTAACTAGTTTGTCTCTACAGTTCAAAGATATGAAGAAAGACAAGGGAAAAGATAAAAGAGAAGACATCTAGTGTGTCAGATGAAGATTAGAAGGCCATGACAAGGAGAACTTCCCTCTATTCCATGAATACTTGGCCTCTGGAGCCCCGAGCCCTTTGAAGCTAGTCACCTTACCCTGGTGCGAGGTATGTAGAAACAGACATCACCCTGGTGAGTGCTACTACATACAAAAGTATGTTCAGACACCCACAAATTTTTACTATACATTATGTAAGTCCATAGGACATGATGATATGGATTGTTGGGCTTACGATCTCATGCATGAAAGTTCGAGAGACATATATAAGATTCAAGGAGAAGTTCAACAAGAAAGAAACACTACACAGTATAACTCTCCTAGGAGAGGAAACTTCAACCCTCGCAGTGGATTCATAGGAAGAGGACGACGATGAGGAATGGGTCGAGGCCAAGGAAAAAAAATATGTTATAAATGTGCACAACTAGGACACCTCACAAGGGACTTCCAGAACCCTTGTACTACTTGCAGCAATTGTAGCTCATTTGAACATGTTATTTAGATTGTCCCGTGCTGCTAGCTAAGCTTTAGGAAAGATGAGGACCTCAGTAGAATCCAAAAGTGAAAATGATATATTCTAAGCCTTGTAGAGAAGACCCTAGAGTCATTGTTATAACCATAGGAGGCTCTATTATAGGAGAAGACAGACTGACACAAGGAAAGATTACATAAGACTCAGGAATCAGGAAAGCTATAAAGAAGACACAAATGTTTGATGCAAAGAAATAAATACAAATGTTTGAGAAAGCAAGGAAAGAATTCAAAGGAGATCAAGGTTCCTCATCGAAGACAAGACCAGAAGCAAGATAATATGGAATGCCTATGACATGTGATCAGTCTGCTTCACCAAAAGAATACAAGGAGGTAAAAAATCTCATGGAATTCCTATATACTTGTATTAAGTTGATTCAGGATGAGAGCACTGTACAAGAGTTACAAAATTTAATTAGACAATATGGACTAGGAAAGATAGACCCCTTACTAAATAGGTAAGTACACCAAATCGGTAAGAAGATAAGGACAAATAAAGAGTTACATTTGAATGCTCAAATAGGAGAGTATGAGATAGATTATGTAGTCCTTGACTTAGGGTCGAAGGTCAATTTCATGATGAAGCAAACCTGGGCACTGATGGGAAAACCGAAGTTGATTTATTCCCCTATCAGGCCTAGGATGCCCAATCAACAAGCTGTCAGTCCCTTGGGTAGACTGGAACATGTCCCTATGGACATCGACGGAGTAAGAACGTTTTAAGATTTTTTAGGTAATTAAAATAGTTTATGATAGTTGCCCTTACCCCGCGCTGTTAGGAATTTATTGGGTTTTCAATAATTCCACTGTAGTTGATTTAAAGAAAAGACATATGAATTTTGAAAGAGATGTCCTTAGGGTAATTTCACCTTTAGATCCAGATGAAGGTCAGCGGTACATAGAACCCATCAGAGAAGAAGACCACGCATATGCACTAGAAAATATATACAAGCTAACAGCCAAACAACACGATTACATTAATCATATAGTCAATGGTAACTTAAGCTGTTGAAGTGATAGCGCATGTTCATCAGACTTAGAAGAAGCACTAGAGAACTGGAAAAATAAAATGTATGAAGTATCTACAAGAAGATGTGCTAGATTAACCAAAGAAGTTTGTTGGATTGGCACAAGAGTAAACAACTTACCCACCTTTGATGGTCTGAATCCTTTAGAAACCTTCTTGTCGGACTTTGAAGAAAGTGTACCAATACAACAGAGATTATTGGCAATGGATGAGGCCCTAAAATCCACACCTACAAGATGGTGGGGGGCACATAATCACAACATTACAGAATGGGTACAATGTCATACCCTGATGACAGCACGGTTCTTAGCACAAGTAGAAGGATGTGAAGTTTGCTATACAGGTCTAAGTTACCCAAAGGACCATGTGTGAAGCTATGAGGAAGCCTAGAGAAATGTCCCTCAAGAAAAATGGGTACACAAATTTATTAACATGTTGGACACGACACCTATCAATTGGTACCTTCAAGTAGAGCTGTGCCTCATCACTACAGATTGGAAAGGTATGATTCATAATTTTGTAACTACCTTCTTATTTGAAAGTCAATATCCTTCAATAGATCAAGCATGACAGATTGTGAGATAGAAATTATTCAAGGGGGCATCTATCCTTCCTTTGGAACAAGAAGAGGACAAATGGACTGTGCCTTTCCAGAAATCGCAAGGTTGTTACAACATCAACGTTGATGAAGATGATGATCCTAGAAAGGTGAACATCACAGAAACAGAAGGCCAGAGAGATGTAGAATGACCAGGAGTTGATTTACCATTTATTGGACAACCAATCAAGATTAAGAAGGTCAATATTGGAACAAAACAGACCCCAAAGCTTGCTAATGTTGGAGATTATTGGGATGTTGCTACCATTGACAAAATTACAGAGCTTCTGCATGAATATCAGGACTTGTTTCCAGCCAAGTTCACTGATATGAAGGGCATTAAAGGGCCTATGGGTGAGATGAGGATTCCTTTAAAGACAGATGCTAGACCATTCAAATAGATACCGTACATACTGAACCCTAAATATAAGGAAAAAGTGAAAATTGAGCTCAACAGAATGTTGGAAGCAACGATTATAGAACCTGTCAAAGAGTCAGAGTGGATTACGCCTATGGTGGTACAATACAAGAAGATAGGAGATATCAGGATCTGTGTAGATCTTAGAAATTCAAATGACACCTGTTTACATGATCCCTTCCCTACACCATTCACTAACAAAGTGTTAGATAATGTGGGAGGCCATGAAGTATATTATTTTACAAATGGATTTTCAGGATACCATCAGATTTATGTTGCCAAGGAAGATCACCACAAGACTACATTTGCGATAGAATGGGATTCTTATTAGTATATAGTGATGCCATTTGGATTAAATAATGCACCAAACATCTTTTCCAGGGTGGTGGTCGAGCATTCAATGAATTTCTGCATAAATTTCTAGAAGCATATTTTGATGATTGGACTGTTTTTAGTTTATTAAAGAATCATATTGAATGTATAAGGCTGATGTTGGATAAATGCAAGCAATGTCAAATTGTTTTGAAACTGAAGAAGTGCATCTTCTTCTCACCATTTGGAGTTCTGTTAGGACATATTGTATGTAAGCAAGGATTTCTGGTAGATCCATCCAAGATCGCCATTATAGTTGATCTATCCCCTCCTACTTCAGTCAAATAGCTACGCACTGCACTGGGACACACAAGATATTACAGGAAGTTCATTAAAGGATATGCTCAGATCACAGTACCTATGGAGAAGATTTTGAATAAATATTGTTAGTTTAGTTGGACAAAAGAATGCCAGCAGAGCTTCGACACACTGAAACAGAAAATGGTTATTGCGCCTATTCTGGTTTTCCCAGACTGGACCAAGGAGTTTCACATGCATGTCAATGCATCTTCCATTGTTTTAGGAGCTCTGTTAGCACAACCTGGAGGAGGAGATATTGACCACCTGTTAGATTTTGCTAGAAGGAAGCTATGAATTGTTAATATTAATTACACCACCACTGAGCGATAAGGGTTAGCCATGGTATACGCATTGTAGAAATTTCGCCACTACTTGTTGGGAGGACACTTAAAAATGTTTACTGATCACTCCACATTGAAATACCTAGTCAACAAGCCAGTGTTGGGGGGAAGGATATGCAAATGGCTTCTGCTATTTTAGGAATATGATTTTGAGATCATAGTAAAGCCAGGGAGAATGAACAAAGGTCCTGATCACTTGTCAAGATTGGAACATGGTGAAGAGCCGACCAGTTTGGAGGATGCACTATTGGATGCATAACTACTGGCCATTAGGAATATTGATGACCACTTTGCAGAGATATTCTAGTTCCTATCAATAGGAATGATACCTAGTGAGTACACAATTCCTCAGAAGAAACAACTAGTAGTGCACGCTGCAGACTTCTCACTTATAGTTGGACATCTATACAAGATGGGACCTGATGAGATATTAAGAAGATGTGTTATGGAGGAAAAATGACCACTGATCCTCGCAGAATCTCATGAAGGCATTGTAGGAGGACATTACGCAGGGAAAGCAACTGCATAGAAGGTTCTTAGAGTTGGCCTTTCATGGCCTACCTTACATAGAGATGCTAAGGACTATTCCAGAGCCTGCGATGTATGCCAAAGAGTTGGGAAACCTTCAAGAAGAGATGAAATGCCACTATCACCACAACTAACCCTACAAGCATTCGAGAAATGGGCCATTGAATTTCTTAGACCTATAAACCCATTGGGAAAGCGTACAAAAGAAAGATACATAATTACAGCAACAAAATACTTGACCAGATGGGTCAAAGTAAGAGCAGTTAAGGAATGTAGTGCAACTACAACTACACGCTTCATATTTTATGACATCATAACCAGGTTTGGATGACCAAATATCCTTATGAGTGATCAAGGAACACATTTCATCAATAAGACATGAAGCCCTGACTGAATAATTTGCAGTATAGCATCAAAAGAGCACACCATACCATCCAAAAGCAAATGGGACAATTGAAGCATTCAACAAGATCTTGGAGACAATGCTAATGAAGATTTGCAGTGTGAATAGGGATGATTGGGATCTAAGAGTACCAACAGTATTATGGGCCTATAGAACCACTTGCAAGAAGCTGACAATGAAGACACCTTTTAATTTGGTATACGGTCTTTAAGTTGTTGTTCCATTGGAATATTTGGTATCAAGACTAAGAATTGTTGCCTTTACATATATGGATGACCCTGGAGATTTTCAAGAGAGGCTTGCACAATTGGTTGAATTGGAGGAAGACAGATTTATTACAGTATTCCATCAGTAGGTTCAGAAGGAAAGAGAGAAGGCCTATCATGACAGGCACATCAAGAATAAGGCATTCAAAAAAGGTGATCTAGTACTAGTATATGACAACAAGTTCATAAAACATCTTGGGAAGTTCAAAATACATTGACTAGGGCTATATGATATCACTCATGTTACAGAGGGAGGAGCTGTGAAATTGAAGACTTTGAATGGGGAGTGGAAGGAAGGATTAGTGAATGGGAGCTAGTTGAAACTGTACTATGACAACCAAATGCCTCACAAATCTCACTAGAAGTAAAAGGAAAAGGGTCTAGGTACCAGGTGCAGTTGAAACTGGGTACCAGGCACAGAAAATACAATCTTCACAAGGAGGAAAAGGAGGCATAGAGAAGAAAGAAGAGGTTTCACTACTCAATCTAAAATCGAAGTAAAATAGGAAGCTAAGATCTGAAGTGCCTCAGGATGAGTCATAGGTGAGTGTTGGGGCCCTATTGGCCCTTGGTTATGGAAGTATGCGAAGATCAAGGAAGAAAAAGGAAAATGAAAACTTTGCGGAAGACACAATGACTGTTACTGGGTCGAAGTGAGAAAAAGAGCAGAAAAGACGGAGCGAAGAAATTTGTTGGACGAGGAGATCAGGGATGACATATAAGCAACCCCCTCATAATATTTCCCTTGGTTGTAGACATCTCTGTCCTGCAACCCCCTCATAACTGCTTCGGGTGAGACTGGATCTACTTCGATGTTTCTGAAAGTGCCAGTAGGTAGGGCTTGTTGGTGCACTCTTAGAGCTAAACCCTGGGTCTTCCCCTGTGTCAACAATTATGCCCTCATTTTCCATGTCTAGTATTAAAGAAATCTCAATTTTTTTTAATGTTTTATTTCTTTTGAAGGAAAGGCAACCAAAAGAATGATTGAAAGGATTTAAATTGACTTGCAAAACCATTTGACCATCTCCAATGTTAATTGAATTTAACCCCACATTTCAATTAGGCATATATTACAATGAAACAATGTTCAATAAGATGTGTATCATGTGTGCAAATATCTAATATAGAAATGATATTATTTAATCATATTATGATTATCATTGGTTCTTTCCATGTCAATGAAGTTGTGTTGCACATGTTTATATATAACTTAGACAAGCATAGACACTTTTTTGAAATGAAAATATCATTCAGTATATGTTTTTATGTAGAAAACGTGTAATTCTCTAAAAAATGAAGCACAGATAAAATTGTTCATGGTGGAAAAACCTCATGAGATTTATTGAAATATATGTCTTCCCATCTATCTCTATATGAATTCCTATTTATAAATCTCATTTTCAAACTTCTTCAAGAAATTGCCACTTGGATTTTTTCCTCTAGAAAATCAATCTTTCTATAGAGAACACTTCAAGAAGAAGGAACATTGAGAGTAACATATTATTATATCTTTCAATTGACAGTGATATTTGGAAATCATGGAAAATTCATATCAATAGGGTACTTAGAGTGGAATAACACCAAATTTCCACAATGATGTCATTTATTTCAACCAACAAATTGTTTGCAGTAAAATTATTCATTGAATTCTCATTATATATAATTTAGGATATGAACGCATGAATTATGGGATGAGTAGGTGAATCTTTCCAAAAGGTTTTTCTAAAATCATTTAACCATCGTAATATAATTAAAACTATTCATGGTAACAACAACATATGTGATAAAAAAACATAGGCCTAACCTACTGAGGTTTAAGCTTCACAAATGTGTTAATATGGGTATCAATATCATGGTGACTCTCTTTGAATATATTGAACAATTATACTTAACTCAAATTTTCCAATGAATATTGAAAAAATAGAGTAAATGCAAATACTAGTGAAACAAATTTAATAAAATTATAGGAACAATTATAATCACTTAAAATCATTAACCTATTAGATTATTAGCTATTAAACAATCATAGGATTTCAATCATTCAATGAACAAGGGTTTATGTGACTATTGTGAACAATATTTTATTTAATTAATGACTTTTGTGTGTTAGTATTCCTATGTGTTGCAAATAGAAATAAATAAACTACAAGAAATAAAAGAATAGAAAATGTAATCCACACAAATCATAAATTAAAAAATACCAGAAGAAAAATAAGCAATGTATTCCTCCTCAAGGGGGCCCTCTTGGCTTGGTGAATGCTGCTGGAAGAAAAACATAAGACTGAACTTACAAAACTAAAGCACACAATTCATGCAATTAACAATAACTAGAGCTAAATAAAAAACAGAGTAAATGCAAATACCACGGAAATACATTTAATAAAATCACGGGAACAATTCTAATCACTTAAAATCAATAACCTATTAGATTATTATCTATTAAACAATCACAAGATTTCAATCATTCAATGAACGAGGGTTTATGTGACTATTGTGAACAATATTTTATTTAATTAATAACTTTTGTGTGTTAGTATTCCTATGTGTTGCAAATAGAAATAAATAAACTACAAGAAATGAAATAATGGAAAATTTAATCCACACAACTCATAAATTAAACAATACCAT
>JZKD02S1777588.1:49176-60029 GCA_000966675.3 Picea glauca
GAGGGTTTTATTGCACAAAACACAATGATGATACCATGATTTGAAGGATTTTCATTTGATAGTGATGGATTATTGAGGTTTAAAAATCGGATCTACGTACCGCCAAATGACGAGTTGAGGATGTTGATCCTAAGTGAGGCTCATAGAGCAGTATACATGGCTCACCTGGGAGTCACAAAGATGAGGGTAGACCTTAAACCCTTATTCTTATGGAAGGGAATGAAGGTAGACATAGTCAACTATGTGTCCAGATGTCTAGAATGTCAGCAGGTAAAGGCTAAACATAGACACCCAGCAGGATTACTACAACCACACACTATTCCAGAATCAAAATGGGAGGTTATTTCGATGGATTTTATTGTTGGATTGCCACTAATGGCAAGGAGACATGACTCTATTTTTGTAGTAGTAGACACTCTGACGAAGAGTGCTCACTTTATTCCTGCACGTACTACATATAAAGCACCTAACATAGCTAGAGTTTTCATCAGTGAGATTGTGAGGCTGCATGGCGTGCCAAAGAGGATTATATCTGATTGAGGATTGGTGTTTAGTGGATGATTTTGGATGAGTTTCCAAGAGGACTTGGGAACCTAACTTAAATTTAGTACTGCGTATCACCCGGAGACTGACAAGAAAACCGAACTAACTAACTAGACCTTGGAGGACATGTTGCGCATGTATGTGATGGACCAACAAAAGTGTTGGGAAGAATTCTTACCAATAGTGGAGTTCACTTACAACAAAAGTTACCAGAGCACCATTAAGATGGTGCCTTTCGATTTTATTTATGGGCGACCATGTCGGACGCTATTGAGTTGGGATCGTCTTGAGGATAGGGTCCTGGTAGGACCAGAAGTGATCCAAGAAATGGAAGAGCAAATGTAAACAATAAAACAAAGAATTAAAGAAGTGCAAGATTGACATAAGAGTTATGTTGATGTGCACCATGTCGACCGTAGCTACGAGGTCGACAATCAAATATTCTTACGGGTTAAATCGCATAAGAGTTTGATCAAGTTTGGGAAGGGAGCTAAACTCTCTCCTAGGTTCATGGGACCTTTTGAGATTATGGAGAGAAAGGGGCCCATGGTCTATTGACTAGCCTTTCTTGATTCTTTGAGGCATATGCACGATGTTTTTCATGTATCTATTTTGAGACATTATATTAATGATCCTACACATGTTATTGACATGATTTCCTTGCAGGTATTGGATGAGGGGGCGCTCACGGCTGAGCCGATCTACATCTTGGATCATCGCGTTTGATAGCTACGACGTCGAATGATAGATCAGGTCAAGGTCCAGTGGGACAATTATAGTCCACACTTGGCGACCTGGGAGGACGCATATGATATACGCCAACAGTTTCCATTTTTGTTTGATAGATAGACATATGATACTATGATACACTTTATTTAGGCATATATAATTTGAAACTTTGGGGCGAAGTTTAGACCAAGAGGGGGTGTATGTAACATCCCGCTCTGGCGCACTGAGTGAACTTATTCTTTGAGGACACTTGCTCACAAGTGATCCAGATTATTATGCTATTAAAACTTTTGATTTTGATTATGAGGCATTATGGGTAGATGACATGTTGTTTTACTACATTGACATAGACATGTGCTATTGACTCGGTTTTATTGAGTGTGCAGGGTTTGGACCTCAAGGATTCAGAGGCATTGATGGAACCCCTTGGACTCCGGATCGAGTCAGGGAGTGTGCCATTGGGGTTTGATTGTTTTACTATGATATTAGTGCATCTGACTGGATGATATGATATGGATATGTTCTAACATGATTTGTTGCTGATGCAGGCTAACGATATCTTACCGACCAGACTCACATATGGAGTAAAGGGATCATGCACGACTACCAGAGATGTCGAGGGAGAGGTGTGGATAACATCCCTACCACAACCTACTAGCACTCCTGTCGTGGCTCAAAATGTAGGTTAACGATTACCTAGTTTGAGAGAACCCACGATGCCGTGAGGGAAGACTGCAATAGTTGCTCATGATGATTCTAAGGGGCATGCAATAAGGCGTGGGCCTTATTCCTTAGAAGCCCTTAGTCTCCCACAAGTTCACCTGACGGAGTGTTGACTCCAGGGGTTATTGATGTCTACCAAGTCATTCAAGAGGTGAGTGGCACCCTTGGAGCACGTAGTGTGTCCTGAAGGGCACATCGCGCAAGGGAACAAATGAGGCGAGTGGCACCTTGGAGCACCTAGTGTGTCCTGAAGGGCACGTCGCATTGTTGATGATTGAGGAATGAAACTAGATGGCCTTAGGATGAATAACGTGTTAAGAAATTTTTAAAACAATTTCCCCTAATTAATTGTCGCCCTGTATGAAAATTTAAGGTTTAAGTCTAAACTATGCTAGTGGTAAAATTTTATCCCTCTATAAAAATAATATAACAATAATAATAATAATAAAAATAAAAACCACTTAAATGATAATTATGACCTTAGTTAAAATCTTGTAATTATGACCTTAGTTAATTATGATCGTTGTCTTGCGCCTTCTAGGAAAATTAACTCTGCATCTTTACCTATGGCTGGAAACTTAAATCTACATTGTGATCCCTCCCTACAGTTAGCTCTATGTTTATTTTTATTGATGGAAACCATCCTCTAGGATTGATTGATTTTCTCGGTGCTTCATCTCTGTGACTTCTTGGCACACTATCGCCGCATCTTCTGGTTTGGCTGTGTTTTATGTGTTGACAACCGTTTTATTTCTGGGCATTTTTCCTGGCATGTTACACTACAATCCCTGCATAAATTAACATCCATACCATGGTTATACATAGAATTGATAAGAGGAAGCGAATGAAATGACCATCAACGTTCATTAAGAGACCCTGAAATTGTATTCATGCAAATTACATTTATTCCTTAGCTGCAATTTCATAATTATTCTAACTGTGTTTCCTTATATATTGACGACAATGAGGACTGCGATCTACTTTTTATACATGTGTGACTTCTTAAGTGAGCAATTATTTGAGGGGAAATATGATAGTTTAAACACAATGTTGTTATGTCTTATGGATAGCACACTGTGTGGTAGATAACATAACTATTTTGTTGGACATCGACCACATTTAGCTTGGGTACCGATATCCTTGATAGATCGTGAATATTAAAACTACATACAAGCAACGATTTCCTTACCCTGTGGATTGCAAGAACTCGACAATAATTTGGGATAGCTTTATTGTAAATCGTTTGCATGACTTGTATTGACATCTATTCTCAGACTGCGTGTTACTGAGTTGTAGAAGGGTTTCATTTTATAAATATTATTTTTCCTGTTACAGTGAATCGTTAGAAGAATAGATTCATTCTATTTTATCTAGTTCTTTTGTGGAGCGATATTACTGAGGGTAAGATATGCCCATGGTCACGCCTGGAAGTAAGCATATGTCTACATTTTCCTTCCTATTTAAGTCTGTGTTTTATTACTTCTCAGCGTTTTTTTTTCCCTTTTTCGTGTCATCATTTCGCCTAGCATAACTGACATCCTGTATCACATGTTGACAACCTTGTATAATTGATACACGCATTATAAATTATGGTCATGTTCAATTAGATTTCCAGGTGATTGTCATCCACAGGAAATCCGATTTAAAGAAAAAAGACAGCACATGAATGGTTTACACAGTAGCTTTATAGTATGGTAATTTATATTTACTTTTACGGCAATGTATTAGCATTTGTAGACCTCTTCTTCATTTGAATAGTTAGTGCTAGTAACAGTTGCATTGTATCCTTGAACCCAATTGTACCTTAGTGATTTCAGATGAAGCACTGCAGCTGCCAGTGCAAATTCACTAAAAGAACAACTTCTAATTTCTATCCTTTCCAGCCTTGGGCAACCCCTGGAAAACTCGAGAATACCTTGGTCAGTTTCAACAACAAAACCTAGAAGCATCCACCTAACTTTAGTGTTGTACTCACCAATATAAGTAAGACCTATATCCGTCGACCCTCCAGGCCTTACATAAAATGCAAACCTACTCAGTTTTTCCATCCTTGTGTTGTTGGTATGAGAAACCACAATGTTCAAGTTAGTTGTGTAAACTGGTGGAAATCCAATCTGGCCCACTATTATTGATTTCCATGCTCATCTTTATTGTCATTCTTATTTGTCAATTTTCTTTTTAGATACAAATGAAATGAAACGAATCATGTAAGTTAAGATTGTAAATTGGTGATTAAGATTGTAATTTGTTGATTAAGGTGTCTTTACGTTAAGGTGTTAAGATTGTAATTTGCCGAGTGATGTGATCTTGACCAACTTTCTCATTTAATGTTCAACGTTCCAGAAGTTCAAAGGAAATTGATAGGAGAAGATGGTGGAAATAGGGCATTAAGACATAGAGAGATATTTATGGTTTTGCTTTTATATTCATAAAACTAGTTTTTTTTTTTCTGCCAATAAGTGAATGGATCACCAATTAAATTTCCATTTCGATGACAACATAGATTTGAGAAAATCCATTCGAGTCTACTGCTATGATGGTTGATATTGGAATTCATTGATGCTAAATGGTTGTGAATATAGTGCTGTGAAATTTCATTGGCTTGTAGGGTCCCTTCAGGTTTTAAAGATTTATAAAGTCAGGTAATATCTAACACAATCATATATGGAGATAACCAAAAAAATATTGGCTTATGTGGACAGTAATAATTTATTGGAATATATTTCAAGAACCTATTAAGGCCTGAGAGGTACTTGTACTTTAAAGGTCTATAGATGTGCACTTGTTCTCTTTTATTAGTTGAAGACAATAATAGGTACCATTGGAATGATACCTGTGGATTCCATACAATTTCCTAGTTATTTAAAAGATAATGGACTAACAAAATTCACACTTACTTCTTGTTGCTGTCATTTTGGTGAAACACATGAAAAATATGAATGTATTAAAATGGTTATTTTACTTACAACCTACATATGATATTATGTTTTTATTTATAATTAAACACAATTTATTTATAATTAAACATTCAAATTGATAACATTTTATTTATAAAGTAAACTTTCAATTTAATCAACACGAAACAAATCACTAGAGAAAGACGTCGCCACTGCAGTGGCACTTTTTTTTAGATCGCTTCTGGATATTGAGTATTGTATTTCTTACCTTCCTACACGCACACAAAAAAAATAAAAAAAATTTAAGGATGCTTTTACTGGTCGTACATCGTAGGAGTCATACCCGATGGGGATGTTACACTCTGTATTCGACATTTTGATTAAAATGTGGAGATAAAGAATCTTGTGGGGGTTTCTAATGTTTCGTTTGATTTGTTTAGATATTTCATAGAGACTCTTTGACAAATAATAAGGAAAATTCAACTCGATATTAGACTCAAAGTGGAGTAGAAACCTGATTTGTTACAATAAATTAGTAGCATACCTCCCTTCACAAGGAAAATACTTCTGGAGAAGAAATAGGGGATTCAACCATTCTTATTTGAACATATTCTTCAATATTTGTGAGAAAATATATGGATTCATTGACTTAAAACTTCACATTTATTCGTTGGATGGATTTAAAATGAGGGATATACCATATATATAGTTTTAAAATAGGAATGGATTTGAACAGAATGACTTATCGAACTCATTTCAAATCCTTTACAGTGATTCAAAACGTGTGTTAGAAATCAAATCAAAGGAGAATTATTGCTAAATGTATGAAGGAATGAATCAATATTTAATGGGTAATGATGGAAATATATGGAAGTGGTAATGGGTAGGAATAAGCTTATAATGACAAATATATAATACTATGATGAATGATAAAAAAAATAGGGTAGGAAATGAACATAGGGTATGGAGTAACAGGCTTTAGAATAGTTGTATTATAATGAATTTCCTTTATCTTCAATAAATTAGAAATATTAAAACACTCTTACCTAGAGTTACCTTAGTTGTTGATACTTACAGATATGAACTTTGAATTTGAGCCATTTTTAGGAGAATTGGAGCTTTCAAGACCACTCGAAAAGTAATCATACTAAGAAATATGAATGTTTTTGTTGAGGAGAGATTTGATGTAAATGTTTGGACCTTTTGAAATTGATCAAACATATATGAAGTGAAATCTATTTTCATATGAAACTAGAGAAGGATTCTGGACTACTGAGAACTTAATTCTTACTTCCATCCAGACTTATTCAAATCATGAAGATTTTTTTTTTTGTATTTTACAGGTTTTTCCAGCACCCACTATGCAGTTCCTGTAACTAAAGAAGCATAGATCATTGGAATGCTAACGTAATTTTTGTTACTGACAAGAACTAAAGCTCATGAGGAATGATTCTGCTAAGAAAATGCTAAATAAAAATTTCATCTTTATTCATGCTTGGAAACTTGTGCAAATTCTAAAAATACTGGAACAGTGGAAATGATGGAAATTCTGATATATGAAATAAATGTAGTGGGAATGATAATGTAAAACAAGGACATGATGTGACCAAGGCTACCACCTCATGGTTGATTTTGCGTTGATTCAACTTGGGTATCCTGCCACAACATTATGCGTTGACTAGAACTTTGATCTTGCTCATGTGCATACTCGGTCGATTCAATATTTTGGATGGTATGTGGATGACCATATGTTAAATATTTGAAACCATCTCCAAATCACAATATACTCCTGGTATTTTTTCTATGGATGTTTGATATCTTCTAGGTCTTCTTATTAATGCTGCTCATGGAATTTTTTATATTCTATCACTTCTTGGAGTTCAGGTGTGTTCCTGAATGTTGTCAGGATTTTCTCCTTCTGAGATGAAAAGATGTGTCCAAGTTCTAATAGGATTTGAGAGGTTCCTTCAAGTAGAATTATTCTTTACTCAATATATTCTTGAGCATGCTTGAATTATTCTTGTTGGTTGGTAATCCCTATCTTGCACATGGATTAGTGTATGGAAGATTCTTACAACACTTTGAAAATAAATAAAATCAACAAATATGAAAGAACACTACTCAAATCAAACTTAAGCAATTTGAAAACTGGTCATGTACCTGAAATCTACATGTTATTAATATCTTGTTATCACCAAGTTTTATTTTTACACAAGTTAGTCTTTCTATGAGTTATTCTATTCATGATTCCTACTAAACATGATTTAAATGGTTGAAGAGAGACTCACTACATATATAGTTATAGAAAATGCATTGGTACTATAAAGAATTTATAGTAAATTTATCTTTTCATCTCACTGTCTCTCTTCCCATGCATTATGCACTTAAATCATAATAATTAACAAAAACAAAAAACAAAAAAAAAACCTTTTTTTCAGTTCCCCAACAACATCGCCAATAATGTTGGTGAGTTCAACTAGGTTAACTCTACTACATTAAATCATCAACCCTGGGTTCAAAAAATGATGAAGTGCATGAAAAATATATGCAAGTATTAGCTTCTAATCTATCTAAGATATTACTTATGTAAAATTAAAATTGTTTGTTGTTTAGTTCCAGAAACAAAGTTTTTGTTCAACTACAAAAAAATAAGAGTAAATGCAGATACCAGGGAAAACAATTTAATAAAATCATAGGAACGATTCTAAGAACTTAAAATAATTAACCTACTCGATTATTAGCTATAAAACAACCAAAGGGTTTCATTCATCCAATTAATGAATGTTTATGTGACTAATGTGAACAATATTTTATTCAATTAATAACTTATATGTGTTAGTCTTCTTGTGTGTTGCAAACATAAATAAATAAATTGCAGTAAATTAAAGAATAGAAAATGTAATCCACACAATTGATAAACTAAAAGATACCAACAAAAAAATAAGCAACACACTCCTCCTCAATGGAGCCTCCTGACTTGGTGAACACTGTTGGAAGAAAACTATAAGACTGAACTTACAAAATTGAAGCACAAGACTCATTCAATTAACAATAACTATAGATCCGATAATAATATCAGATAAATGATATAGAAGTACAAAAAATTGATATCATCTCTAGTCTTTTTTTAAGGTTCCTAAGACTAATATTTATATATTACAAATGGGATCTTGGAGATTGAAAACCGACAAATCCTGAAACCAGCCACAACAACAGATCTCGAAAAATTTGTTTTAGAAACTTGTGTATAAATCCTAGAGATTTTCACTTTTTGAGAAAACCACTCGTTTCCCATGTATCCGGGCTTGTTCTACATAAAACCCATGTCCCCAATTTTTTAAATTCACCTTTATCATTCCAAAAAATGTGTTTGAAGATTGTTGCATGGAAACAACTGCTAAATTCAACTAGATCTTTGACCATGAGCTAGAGGCTCAAATATGTGACTTAGGTGTGATATAAACAACACAAATCCATATTACAAAACCTATCTATAATACTCACATGGCATACTTCCAACTAGAGGGGTGAAAAAACACTAACAAATGACTGCGGTGACAGGAACTGAACTAAGAATATCCATCATTAGAAAGATTAATTTAAACCATTTGTAACTTACCAAAAACAAAGGAAATTATGAAAATGCACAACATTATACCTCTTTGAGCTTGTTAAAGTGATTATATTTAGAAGTATAAGAAGATGTGATAATAAGAGCAATAATCAGGTATAGGAGTAGGATGAAAATGGTCAAAAGAGGGCCAACTAATAGTGAAAAAGATGGAAAAATATTGGGCCAACATATTTTCCACTGTGTTTCCATCCAATACCCATGAACCATATCTATAGCACCCTCTCGAAGTATATCCTTGTAGGGATACCTACAAATAAAGGCCCAACAAACGAGCTCATCATTTGCATCTATTTGCACATTGAATTGTTTGTAATTGTATAATGGATTTGGACTGGTTCCCAACATTTTCTACATGTATTCCGAATTTTTTTTGAAGTAGTCACCAGTGAAACAATACTATTTGTATTGTTCTATGTGCAGTGATAACATTGTGCAATTTTTATTTTTCAAGAGTTTTCATTCTGTTAGGGAGTTTTTTCAGACAGATTTTGATTTACCTTTGCCTCCTTCATTGAATTTCTAACACCCAAAAATGATATATTGTTAGTTAACATCTTGGAATTGAACAAGCTATAGAAATTTGAGCTTGTGCTAGAACTTATTCATCTTTGAAATAAGTTTTGAAAACCCAATCAAGAGAATATCATACAACACAATCAATTTTTTTGGGCCCCAAATTGTTGATGTTGATGTTATTTAAAAAGTCACCATGAATATTGATACTAGTGTGATTACCAATTATTTTTGAAATGTTAGATGGTGCACCTATAGATTTAAAATCCTATCAAATTTAGACATGTACATATTCACATATATAAACTAATGTTTTTACTAAATACTAAACATAAAAAAAAACTTAAAATCAACTATATAAACATATATTTATATTAAAAAATTAAAACAACTTATAATCAACTATATACACATATATTTATATATGAAAACTTAAAATCAACTATAGGCATAATAACTCACTAAATTTTAAAACATAAAAATATTAAAATCAACTATAGATATAAACATTCACTAACTTCTAAACATGAATTTCATGGTGTACACATTATAATATATACATACCTATGCTTGGGCTAATTTCTTGTTGTTGAATTTGTTCTTCAACATCATCTCCATTAATATTAAGGTGGAAAACCCACTTTGTTTCTTCTTGTGAAGCATTTTTTATTTGTTCAATTTTGTTTTTGACATCATCTCTATCAACATTAAGATGTAGTTTCTTGTTTACATTACCATCATTTTCATTTCCAATTTTCAAATGTTTTTTTTCTTCCTTTTATATATTATGATGTTAATTATGGAGATGATTATTTCAAGTATGATTATGTTTCCTTTGACATGCCATTTTATTCTCCATGATTATTCAATTTTAATGCTTAGTTTTGATATCTTTCCTAACAAATCAAACCAACCATAAAATTAACAAAGAAAAACCTTTCAAAAAAAATCAAAATGAAACTAAAAGAAAGATATTGATGCCATGATGTTTGATAGAAAATTATTTAACCTTTAAGCCTCCCAAATATAATGCAAACACATGGTAATCATGATCTTATTTGAGTTTTCCAAAGGGTGTACTACAAGTTAAGTCTTAGCACTAATATCCTCCCAAAAAAGAAAACTAAAAACAAAATTAATACAACAAAACTTTCTAAAAAAAATTAAAATTAAAATTAAAAGGAAACAAGCTAAAATATAATGATACCATGCTATTTGAGAGTGCATTGTCTAACATCCATGTCTCTCCACAATTCATTCTTAAACATTGGTGTCTCCCAATGATAATAAAATAACATGGTAATCATAATATGATCTTATTGTAGAACATTCTCTAACAATTCACCTTTCCATAATAATAAAATCACATGGTAATCTTAATTTGATCCAACCCTCCCCATAGTGCATTCTCTAATCCCCACAATTCATTCTCTAACCTTCTCACCTCCCCCCTTAATAAAATAGCATGGTAATCATAATGTTTTCATCCAAAGAGTATACTAGAAATATAATTTCAAAAGAATTTGCAATTATGATGTGTAGATTTAAAATCTTATCGCTAAAAAAACTTCAACCTTAAAGAAATTGAAAGTATAATGTTTTCATCCAAAGAGTGTACTTGAAATTATTCAAAAGAATTTGCAATTATGATGTAGATTTAAAATCTTATAGCCAAAAAAAACTTCAACCAGAAATTGAAAGTATAATCTCAAGCTCCAAAACATAATAAGATTTTAAATCTCAAAAGGAATTAGAAGTATAATTACAAAACCTTAAATAATTTGAAATACTCTCAATCTCCAAAATATTATAAA
>JZKD02S1777588.1:77507-95810 GCA_000966675.3 Picea glauca
GAAACACTATTATGATGACAAATCAAAGTGAAATAAATAAAATCCAAAGATGGAAGAACCCTTACCAAGAAAAAGAGGTAGGTCTATGCAAGACAACCACTCTTACTCACTCACTTACTTACTTACTAAAAGAAAATGTTCATACATATTTTTCCCTTTGACCTAATACTTGGGATAGCTAGTAAGTGAGGGTATACATATATAGAATTTGAATTTTATTAATACTAATTTGTTTATGGATGAGGTCGCTCTACTAAAAAAAGTAAAATAAGAGCATACCTATCCATCCTCAAATAAATATCTTGATTTGCTAGCTTCCCTAAGTCAATAATGCCTATCCCTCACAATCCATACATTATCTAAGGCATGGGAAATGTCTTCTCATCTCTCATGCCGTACATGAAGATACTTGGGAAGAACTTACTAGAGGACCATGATGAGGTACTAAAGTAATTCACCATATAGATAACAAAGGAAGGAAAGTGGCAAGCAAAAAGATCCTTGATTTTGGAAATTTGTCCTCATTGACCCAATGATATGCCCTCCCTAGGATAGGTATTAGAGTGTGCACACATGTGGGATGGGGTTGACATGGGGTACTATTTAACCATCCTCTATTGCTATACTACATAGAGATACCCAATGTATGTTGGCATTATGGTGACTAGTCTCAACCTAATTCTATTTCTATCACTATCATCTAATACCTAATTCTTTTTATATATTATATTTCTATCATTTGATGTACAAAAAATGTGCAATCACAATGATGAATATTTTATATCTAACCCTTCCAAATAAAAAGACTAGTTACAATCTATCCTAGCAGCTCTTATTGATACTATATTATATTGCATATGTGCTTGGTCATTAACTAATACTTGGGTATAGTAGGCTATCATACTTATATTTTATTTATAGGATTATATTATGCCGCATGTACCTCATTTCTTGTAATAGTTACTTTATGAAACAATGTATCATGAAACATTAGATCACCAACCAAGTGAAACAATAACAAGCAAGGTAAATCTTATCCAATCAATTACATTCACTACAAATATAAAACCTAGATAGCTTCGACTATTTATTCTAGCCTAAACCCCCATTCAAGGTAGCCTTTCCCTAGTAGGGAGTTGGTGGGGATCCCCATATTTTTTCATGGGTGGGACTAACCTTCATATGGGTTCCCTCTCAAAGTGACTCTTCCTCAAAAATGATATTCTTATCTCCTAGGAAGCCCCCTTTATAAAGGTGAGCACCTTCTCGTAGGATTCTTCCACACATTGGGCGTAGTTATACCTCTAAAAATATAGAAGGATATTTTGGTGAGCGATGGGTGCTTATTTTGGGAGGGAGGGATGGAACATGGGATTTCTCATAGTTTGTATATATGCATTTTTTCATTCTCAAAGATGAAACTCAACTAAATTAGATTGTTCAATAAGATATCTACAGAAGAGTAGATATGCATTTGACTATTCTCATCTAATATCTAAGAAAATATATCGTCTTGGGGTCATAAAATATTTTGGTGAACCTAGTAGACATAAAAGAATTCATATCAATGTAGGGGTTGAGAAGTTTGTGACTTGTTGTGATACCCAAACGGTGGTTGAGGTCAAAATGCACAACAATCTAGCTAGAAAAAACAAGTAAGGAGACATCATTGCAATCGACTCAAGTGGATGTAGGCTACATTTACCATATCAAGAACGACTCCAAAATGACTTGTTTTGTATTGTGAAAAAATAAAAAATAAACGACTACTAGCAAAATATCAAAGCATAGAAAATGCTAACCCACAATTTAACAAAAAAATTTAAAAAATTGTTGTGACATGGACTACATTGACGAGAGAATATCCTTACCAAGGATGTGGTAGGAAAGCATTGGACCTTGACTCAACCTTTCATATTGAACTTCACTTAAGGAGGCATGGAAATATTTATGAAAAAAATATTATAGGGAAATTGATAACCATGGAATTGAAGGGCTTAGACACCATTGATAATGTGAAAATTAAGATCTAGGTCAAGGTACATATTTCACCCAACCACCAAAGGATGATATTTGCAGGGAACTAGTTAGATGGTGATTATGCTCTAGCAAGTGATAGCATTCAAAATGAGCATATCCCTAGTGTGATGTCTATGTGGAGGGGTTTTGAGTAACATAATCAACTCGTCCTCAAAGGATCAAAGTTCTCCATATGGAAGGGACAACCATGGTAAATCTTTGAGTTCTTTATTTTTCAAAGATGTGATTTGGAACATATCATCTTCCTAATTAGAATACACGAATCCTTAATCAAGAGATTGCACAATGGATAAAAGAAAATGAACCTCATGTTTAATGAGTTTAGTTGTCTTCGAAAGTTCATGAACGACTTTAAAAAAAATGATTTAATATATATATTGAATCATTTTTAGCTATTAATTGTAACTCTCAATAAAGTATTAACTCGAAAACTAAACTAGATCATATGTAATAATATTGTTCTCTAGAGGTTTCATTATCATTTGTCATTTCTACCATTGATCCAAGATCATAGAAATGTTATGAAAAAAGGACCATGGTTCCTCAATTTTAAAGTAGCTTCAATGTCCATCTTAATAACCCTAGTTCAAGTTATATTATTGAACCTCACCATCCACTTCCAAGATAAGGATTTGTTAGAATAAATTGAAAATTCCCTTGGAAAGTTTCTTATTTCTTGAGATTATCATAAACTAGAGTAAGAAATTTTCACTCGTGCCCAAATTTTTGTATCTTGGCCTAAGGTATAATTTATAAGGTCATTATAAAGTTTTATGATTATTGATGGACCTAGAAATGAAATTATTATATTAAAATTTTTAGGTGTGAATTTTATCTGGAGACATAGGATTTGAAGGAATACTTCAAAAAGGAAAATGTTTCTCTATCCAAAAAGAGGAAAATAAATAATAATATAGATGGAAATATTTGGTGAAAATTACAAGAGAAAGAAATAAAAGGCATTCAATAATGTAGGTAAATGAAAACAATTAGACCCTTAAGGGTGTGTTATTTAAATGGATACATAAACAAAGAAAAGTCATTTTCCTAAAGTAAACAATTCAATGAAATTAATATTATTCGACCCTCTACCAACATCAAATCAATTAGTAGTATGGATAGAAATAAAAAATAAAAAGAGGGGAAAGGGAATTCTTACAACTTGCAATAATCCCTAGGGAATTTAGAAGGAGGTTTCCCCTTTCCAATATGTCAAAGTAGCCAATCTCAAATATCTCCCTATATAGATGAGAAAATATTATGAATATATATATATATATATATATATATATATATATATATATATATATATATATATACGAGCATAAAGAGTTAAAAATTGAATATTTGTGGATCTAGTCTTTTAGGGGTTTGTAACAACCCAACCTACCTATTATGCACTATATGGTCTATGTGGCACATCAATATATATTGTTTGGTCTATGTGGGAAGATGGGAAACTTTAATACACTCTTGATAGCATGATGGTGCATGGTACCTTTATATGATGATATATTATTTTATGTTTCATGGATTAATATTGAGGATATTTACCATCAATCCCCACAATTACATTTTCAGAGCTTAGGACCCATGTAAATTTCTTATTAACACATTATTTAGAATGTATGATAATGAATTTTTTTTTTTGTAAGTTAGTAAGACTCCTTGGGAGGGTGTGTTTCATTTCTTGTTTGGTTGTCCTACCACACACACACATGTGTGTGTGACACTTAGAAGGATAACATAGGTGGTTTCTCATTAGGACCTAGTATTATTGAAGTAGGAATCTAAAAATAGGACATTAACGAGTATATGTGATTTATGAATTGATGAACATACAAATAAATCAAGTATGATGTGATGGATAAAGGAAATAAAAAAGGATTTTTGATATTCATATGCAAATAATAAAGATAGAAAGGAGGAAATGACAATGAAAGGAAATTTGTTTCCCATGCACAAATGATAAAGAGAGACAAACACATGGTATTCATGTACAAATGATAAAGAAAAAATGACAATTGTTGTGCATGAGTCAATATTAAAAATAGCATGACACTTGTCATCTATGCATTATGAAATAATAATAATAATAATAAGACACTTGTTAGGCATTCATGAGCATAGAAAATTGGATTTTTTTTGCTTCCTCTCTAAATATTGGAACTAGCATGTGGTATGGGGAAGTTATTATCACTAGGAGTTAATAATATACTATTGTACTTATACTAAGGTAGAACTATTTATGAATTTATTAGGTTAAATATCGTGGTTTCATAATCCCTATTTTGTATATTATTTAAAGGATTTCATAATTCATTCCAAAATCCTTTAAATGTATAATCATTTAATTAAAGGTAAAAACAAATTATATTAATTGGCATTTTTAAATTAATATGATATAAATATATAATTCCAAATATGTATAAATATACATATTTTTATTTAATATCTAAGTTAGTGATTTTCTTTGTTGTTGTAGTAAATTAGGATAGAACTTCTAAGCATTATGCAATATCCAATAGCATGCTCCTCAATGCCTTCCAATGAAACACAATTTTCTATATGAATCCAAGGGGATAATAATAATCATACATTAAAACATATGCCTTCCAATGAAACACAATTTTCTATATGAATCCAAGGGGATAATAATAATCATACATTAAAACATATGTAATGTGGAATACCATTTAGTGCATATTTTTCCTTTTTAATTTTGTTTCCTTCTTTCCAATTAATACTCACTTAAAAAAATGATATGAATGATTATACCAAACAATTAATTAAAGTTGACAATAACAAGGAAAAAAAACATAGATGTGATGTAAATGAGATGTAATATAGTACAATCATGATTCTTAAAATGTGTGTTATCTCCTAAAATAACACTGTCAAGTTTTCGATTTTTAGATGATAGGAACATGTCAAAAAAATTATTTCTAAATTTTTTAGGTGCATTAGAGGGTCTAATTTTTTTAAATATAAACTTGGAAAAATCATCATTTTTGGTCTTGGCTTTCAAAATCTAAAATCTCAGGTTTTGGTGGTTAAGAGGGTCTATGAAACGACTCATTAACCACCAAAAGTCGAGATTTTCAATGGTTAAGAGGCGAAATAAAAGGGTTCCTTAACCACGGAAAGTGTTCTCACACCCAAATAAAAAACCTCGTGCTTTTGCACGAGCCAGATGTCACGCCGGCATGATTATGATTCCTAGCCGACGAAATTCATGTCAAATAGTGAGTTTTCATGTCATTATTGCATAATTGTAGATGAATGGATGTTGAAACGTCCTCCAAGCGTTCAATTGTTAGTTGTCATCAATTTTTGGTGTGGCGCAGAATCTCATGAAGGAGTTTTTCATAACAGAAATGAGATTGCATACGGATTATTAGGACTGGAAGCCACGAAATTCTATGACATCATTGTTGAGCTTAAACACTGTTTAATTGTCATTGAATTGTGCATTGAGTCTAGGTGTTGTTCATCATTTCAAATAGTCCTGTGATTTCCTTATTCGGGCGCGCTCTCAAAGCTCCAGATCCCGTTTAAAGAGGCCAGATGATGGTTGAAGATCCAGTTCAAAAACTAATTCAACATCCAGGTATCAAACCCAGTTAAAAGGTAGCTTCAGTCTATGATTCTATTCTCTGTGATTATTATCCGAAACATTCTCGGCTCAATTCCAACTCATTGTTTGTTTGCGTCGAATCTTGTTTAGATTATGCATATCTATCTGCTAAGTTCTACCTATAGTCACTGTACATTAAAGATTTGGTTCCTGTTTAAACTATGAGTTCTATCCTTTGTCTTTGATTTTACTCTCAGTTATACACCTAGCTATTGATTTAAATCATATTCTAAATCTCTAATTCAATTTGGTTGCTAAAAACACTCTCTGTTTGTTGAGTCATATCCTCTGTCTGTCGAATTAGATTCTTTGACCATCGACTCATACCCTCTAATTGCATGAGTGATTGAAGTCATGTTCCTATTTGCATGCACATCTCTTAAATTGAGGGACACGTCATCCTTGTCATAATGTCAAAATCTGGACCATCCCTAAGGGATGAACTTGATGGGGTTTGGTACCTAGAATCTCACCCGGAGGTGGTAGAATTCTTCAAACAAGTTGGGGTATTTTCATATTGTGAAAAATTAACCAATTTTCATCAACAAGTGGCCGAGTCTTTTTCCATTTCTTATGATGGGAGGTCTACTAAAATAGGAAAGGAGTTTATCATTGATGAATATGCCATTACTGAGTATATAGGTCTACCCAGGTCAGGGGATTGTTGGTTTAAATCAACTATTCCATCAAATATTGAGTTTAGGTCATATTTGTTGCCTATTCACAAAGAT
Organism: Picea glauca; assembly: GCA_000966675.3. Taxonomy (NCBI): domain Eukaryota; kingdom Viridiplantae; phylum Streptophyta; class Pinopsida; order Pinales; family Pinaceae; genus Picea; species Picea glauca. Next base: position 83,916 of record JZKD02S1777588.1, read on the forward strand.
CTTATCTAGAAAAGGGACATTCCAATGTCTTTCTTAGAACCAAAGTGGCAATCACTATTGAAAGCAATCTTTGTCTACATTACATGTGAAGGGAAGTACAATAGAGTGATGTTCTATCACTTTAAGATTTTAAACCATTTTACAGGTAGAGATCCAATTAATCTACCTTTTTACTTCCACAAGACTCTCGCCAAAATGGCCAGGCAGGTAAAAGTTAAGCCCACTAAGGTGGCAAGCAGATTGTCCCATCAAGGACTCATTACTCTTCTTATCAAGGAGTCTCTGAAGAAGAAGCAGGTTGCATGGAATTACTTTCTCTTCTGGAATGAATTCCAGACTGACAAACCACAAGAGGACAAGGACAAGAAGACTGCCACAAGGAAGGATATTACTCCTAAGAGTAATCAAAGGAAATGAAGGGCTATTTCACCCTTGAAACAGCAAGCAGAATCTTCCTCGGCCAAGAAGAAGAGAACAAAGAGAAAATTACAGTTTGAGGAAGGAGAGAAGGATGAAGGTTTGGCCATGGAGGATAATCCTTTAAACCTCCCATATTCAGATTCTGAACATGAACCGAAGCATAATGAGGCACAAGGAGAGCAACAAACTAATAATTCTACTGATGAATACCCAAACCTACCTACTCCTACTCCTCCAGAGGAACAAAATCAATCATCAGTAGGAGCTTCTTCGAGAAAACCCAAAGCTTCCAGGACTCAGAAAGTGAGGAAACTTCTACAACAAATCTACGAAATGGAAGTTTTAATAAGGATTATTAAAAAGACAAATATAGATATGACAGAAAGAAATGAATAACTTCATAACATCAATAAAACAGTCAAGTAAAAACATGACAAGATCAAAGACAGGAACAAGGTATTGATAAGGGAGAACATGAAGTTGTACAGGAAGCTAAGACTTCTGAGATTAAAAATAAAAGAATCCCAACCTTTAGCTCAGGAGCATACAAAGTTGGAAACCCAAGCCCAAGTTGCCACCTCCATAGAAGAAGAAATGCAGGTTGGTATTCATCAAGAGGAAGTCACAAGCCCTGTCAGGGAGAAGGGAACTTCATCCAAGAAGCCTTGAAACCATATGCAACCATACAAGTAATGGAAAATTTTGAATTTTTGATTTTTGAAAAAATTATTCTTTTCGGTGGTTTAGGTGAGCCTGAGTGTGCTCATTAACCTCCAAAACGCAGTGCTTTCGGTGGATAAGAATCTTAAAATTTCATACAGTTAACCACCGAAAGCCTATATGACCAGATTCATCGAAATTTTGCTTAGATTGGAAATTTTTGAGTTAGAATGGAATGAAACCTCTTTGAATAAGTAGGTAATAAATTATCAAAGTCAAATCTAAAGGCTAGTTTTGAGGGATAAGGTCAAAAAGAGGTTTTTCAACTACATTTGGCATATTTTTCAAAGGCAGAATATCAGGGGTTTGAAGACACATTATCCAACTCGAATTTCATCTTCAGGAGATCAAACCAAAGAGCTTTGGAAGGCTAGGCTACACATCATCAACTTTTCAACCACATTTTGAGGATTATCAGATAGAGATTGACCTCATTTTGAGGATCTACTCCTAGTTTCTTGTAAATACAGTTTGCTTTCTGTTTTTAGAAAATCAGATCCATTGTTTTAGGATCTGATAACTGTGATGTAAAGATATAAAGCTACAGAATTAAGATAGATGAAGGGGTTCAATATTGGAGACTTTGGCTATGTACTTTGACTCTGTTATGTTATATGAATCAAAGTCTTCTTTGGTTACTATATATCAGTCTTTTCATATACTCCACCACTCTGTTATTTAATTATGTTCAACATAGTTATTTAGAATTGTTATCTTCTGGTATAGCTCATGAATATGAATTAGATGTTTCTTTACTGTCTTATATGACCCTACATCTCTTGTACTTGGTTATCTTGAATGGTATTCTTCACACCTGTTTATCTACTGTAACTGATATCTGGTTTCTCAAAGCACTGGTTTATTTAGATGCATAACAATTTGTCCTTTTCTTAGCCTTCTCAGTTATCCCATTGTTCCACACATACTTTGATTATTAAATTTCTTAAGTTACCAAGCATTCTTAGCCTACAACCCTAAGGAGTTTCTTGGAGTAATAACAATGTGACACTACAAAATCCATTTCAATAAATTTGGACTTATAAATTAGAGTCGAGATTCTAGGAAAGGCTTCATGTTAAGCGATTAATATTCTTTGTCCCACAAAAAACCAAAGCATTTATGAGGTCATTTAGCTACATATCTTCTTTGGTGTAGTCATAACCTGAAGTCTTTCATCTACATATATTTGGTGTAACATGAATCCATGTTGATCACCAAGGAAAATCAAACATGGCAATATTTGTAGTTATGCGATCAAATAAACCCTCTCAATAATTCATTTATGGTTAGGGTGGGATGAATAAATTACTGTGAAAACATCTTATGCCACCAAGGAGAGGCCTTTTGATCCCCTGGTTTTTCCCAAAGAAATCTTATGAAAATGCACTCCAGCCATATGAATGTTAATTTGGAAGGAAACAAATAGGAGGAATAATATATATGCTTGGCCAATCAGATCAAATGATATCTGCATTTGGCTCAGTTGAGATGGAAATATATTTTTCCTAGGATTCTTAATAAGAAACATTATTATGATGACAAATCAAAGTGCAATAAGTAAAATCGAAAGATGGAAGAACCCTTATCCAACAAAAGAGGTAGGTCTAGGAAAGACAACCACTCTTACTCACTCACTTACTTACTTACTAAAAGTACATGCTCATACATAGTTTTCCCTTTGATCTAATACTTGGGATATCTAGTAAGTGAGGGTATACATATATGGAATTTAAATTTTATTAATACTAATTTGTTTATGTATGAGTTCATTCTACTAAAAAGAGTAAAAGAAGAGTCTACCTATCCATCCTCAAATAAATATCTTGATTTTCTAGCTTCCCTAAGTCAACAATGCATATCCCTCACAATCCATAAATTATCTAAAGCATGGGAAATCTCTTCTCATGTCTCATGTCGTACATTAAGATACTTGGGAAGAACTTACTAGAGGACCATGATGAGGTACAAAAGTAATTCACCATCTAGATAACGAAGGAAGGAAAGTGGCAAGCGAAATGATCCTTGATTTTGGAAATTTTTCCTCATTGACCCAATGATATGCCCTCCATATGATAGGCATTGGAGTGTGCACACATGTGGGGTGGGGTCAACAGAGGGAACTATTTAACCATCCTTTATTGCTATACTACATAGAGATACCCAATGTATTTTGGCATGATGGTCACTAGTCTCAACCTAATTATATTTCTATCACTATTGCCTAATACCTAATTCTGTTTATATATTATATTTCTATCATTTGATGTATAGAGAATGTGAAATCACAATGATGAGTATTTTATATCTAACTCTTCCAAATACAAAGACTAGTTACAATCTATCCTAGCATCTCTTATTAATACTATATTATATTGTATATTTGTCTTGGTCATTAACTAATACTTGGGTATAGTAGCCTATCATACTTATATTTTCTTTATAGTATTAAATTATGTACATATATCTAGTAACTATTCTCATGTACCTTCTCTCTTGTACTAGTTACTTTATGAAACAATGTATCATGAAACATTAGAAATGTAAAGCTTATACCATCAATTACATTCACTACAAATATAGAACTTAGATAGCTTCATCTAGTTATTCTAGCCAAAACCCCCATTCAAGGTAGCCTTTCCTTATTTTGGAGTTGGGGGGATCCACCATATTTTTTCATGGGTGGGACTAACCTTCATATGGGTTCCCTCTCAAAGTGCCTCTTACTCGAAAATGATATTCTTATCTCCTAGGAAGCCCCCTTTATAAAGGTGAGCACCTTCTTGTAGGATTCTTCCACACATTGGGCCTAGTTATACCTCTAAAAATATAGAACGATATTTTGGTGAGTGATGGGTGCTTATTTTGGGAGGGAGGGATGACACATGGGATTTTGCGTAGTTTGTATATATGCATTTATTTCATTCTCAAATATGAAACTCAACTCAAGTAGATTTTTCAATAAGATATCTACAAAAAAAGTAGATATTCATTTGAATATTATCATCTAATCTCTAAGAAAATATATCTTCTTGGGGTCATAAAATATTTTGGTGAACTTGGTACACATAAAAAAATTCATATCAATGTAGGGGTTCGACCTCCAAATCAAGGTGGAGAAACCTAAATTTCTTCATTTTCAACATCCATAAATGTTGTGGATATGCCTATATCCTCGTGTAATCTCACATTTATGGCATTGATTCAACCTAATATTTATTCTATATGTTCCCACTTATTTACTCCCAGTGAACCTAATGTTATCGCCTTGAGGAAGACAAACTTGATAGAAGTTGAAGAATATATTTTTAGTGATCTTTAATTAGGTGGATGGAAGGTAAATATCATCGTAGTAGATGGATTTCACCAGTCACATCACTATGTGACCTTAATTATATCAAGCATGAATGGGTTTGTTAGATAAAACATATCAAGAAATGCATGGGATCTATAGAGGTTCTTTCACTATCTTCCCTCCATAAAATCATAGCCAAGATACCTTCTTCACATCCCACTTTAGTTCTCCTAATATCAAGTTGGGAATGCATATGGATTGTGTACCTTCTAACCTTTCATTGGTTGGAACATATACATATGAATCTTGGAATCATTATCTTCTATACCCTTTATAAATCCATCCATTTATGGGATTTCAATAATCTAATAGGTAGAATAGAAGGAAAGAGTAGTTTCTACATAGATTCATTTGTACCCATGCATGTCAAAGAAATATCACTAGTAGTTTCAACAACCATTGTGTTTGATTCATAAGTATGCCTAAAAGATAAATATTATATATGGAATTTAGTCACACAAATTAAATTGGAAAGAGAAGTACACACATCATTATTTACCAATAATGAGCATAATACTCTATTATGAAAGCACATAGAATAGTTCCAAGAGTATGAGAGAGAGTGGCAGGGCATGCCAAAGAATCAAAGGGGCTGGTAGTAGAGGAACTGCATACAAGAATACAAATAAGAACATGATAAGTATAGGAGCATGGTAGGAATAGGAGAGAGAATAGTTCCATTAAAACATATTATTATTTCTTTATATATGTAAGTATGTAATGAACAATATTCAACCTTCATGTCCATAAAATGGGTGGGTTGGTCTTGCTTCACAACCCCCTTAAGTGAAAAACTCTTTGAGAAACTTGCTTGACAATATTTCTATAGGATTTTACAATATAGTTTCTAAATGTTATAATTAAAAAGAAAATATTATATTTAATAATAAAAAAAGGTACTCAAATACAATGGATAAACATTACAATTACATATCTTGAGAGAATATTGAAATAACTAATTGCAATTTCCAAAGGAAAATAGTAGATACTTGTTGTGTATATGAAGTTTATTATCTGGTAAAGAAAGTAGAGAAGTGAATAAGTTCCAAGTTGATTGATTGGTAGAAATGGGATAATCATGATCTCTAAGTTAAAGTAGGTACAACATGCCACCTCAAACTTCTGGTTGGGTTAATGAAGAAATGAAAGATATGATTCATAAAGGTGCACAATTGAATTACTAGCCAAAATGATTACATGTAACCCTACTCCTATAGACTTCAACCCTATAAAGATGGGTCTTCCTTATGTCATGAAGTAGATACCAAAACCATAAGATATACAATTTACATGTTTTTTGGATTGGGATATTCTTATAGAGTTGTATTCAATGTATTACATTTGTATATATGCTATGCATGTTGATAAGCATGGGAATCAATTCCAAACTTAGGGGTTAATCAAAGTGACACAAATTCATATGTCTTGTTCACTAGAGGTATCATAGAGAATATATTCTTCCCTAATGGTTGAGTTTATATTGCACACCAACTTAAACTTATAGATATAAGTGGATTTTTTGACCTCTTTCCACTCCTTATATATAGCATGATCAGAATAGTTAAACAAGTGTGAGCATGGGGTGGACTAAGAAATAAATAAATATAAAGATGAATTGGATGAATTAAATGAATCATTTTCATCTAAGATGATATTCTATTTTGATCTAAGTGAAAGCTCAATCAAGAAAGGGAAAGATCTATTGTTAAGTGAAGAATTGATTTGGTTTGGTTGGTATAATTAGACTCAACTCATGTTTTTTTATATTTTAGATATAATCCAAACCACTTATCAATATCTTTGAAATAAATCCATCTCTTGAAATAGTGTCAAGATTCAATTCATATAATATGACTATCATATTCTATACCATGTATTTTAGATTCCAATAATCTAAATATCATATTCCAATATTTTCAATATCCTATTCCAACAATGTTGATATAAATTTTCAACAGTCACACATTAAACATTTAAGTATGAACTAATATATCACTAAAAAAACACTATTAATGAAAGCTCAAATTAAAATAAATGTAGTCATTGCATTGAAAAAAAAATCATTAGTATTTAAATTAGACTACAATAAAATCCATACATACGAAATGTGGACTATGAGTTAGTATTGACTACTAACTAGTTAGCTTATTGGAAAATAGCTAATTATATTCATGAAAAAGTTTTCACAAAACCCACATTTCGAAATAGGAAAGAAGACAATGTATGACTTTTAATAAATTCTCAATCATTAATATCACTCTTACTCTCACCATGATATTCTAGTTATTCCATGTGTACCTCAATGATTGCAAATCTCATTGATGTTATTTTATTTTTTTATTTCTAGTCCATTCATCATTTGGTGACTATGCCCATATAACACCATTTTTATTAATGGATGTTTAAATTTTATAGTTCCAACAAACCATTATTGATTTTTGTTTTAACAAATTTTGTAAAATTATTTGATATTTGCTTTCCTTTTTTTCACCTACCATTCAAACTCACTTAACATGTAAGTCTAGGTAGAGATTTACCCTCACTTACCACTAGTACAATTTGAAAAAAAATGTTACTCAAAAAACAACTAAAACATGTGTATAAACTATCATGTTTTATGAGAAAGTAATGGAATTACAATTGTGGTGTTAAATGTTTCAACTAAATTTAATAATATATCTCTTAGTTATTCACTTGTTGACTTAATTTATTAATTTGTATTATATTATTAGTTTAAATTGTGATTGGTTGTTGTTATTTGTAGTATATTTATTAGTTTAATGAGTAATTAATTAATAGTAGTATATATTTAGTAATTTTATATTCATTATATTTTTATATATAGTATTATTCCATAAAAATTTATATAATGTGAATAATTTATTAAATGTCATGAATTTGTATTTTGTTATTATTCATTATAAATTTGTACAATATTAATATATATCCAATATCAAACAAAAAAAATACAAAATTATATACTTAAATAATAAATATAATTGTTGCATATGTGAATAATGTGAATATGTATATATAGCTATACTACACATAAAATCAAGTGTATAAAGTTTCCAACTAATCCAATAGTAAATAAAAGTTGTTTCCATAAACTAAACAACTTCAATGACCACATTTTCCAACTAGACAAGTACATGATGAAGAACTACATATTTCCAAATTATTTCAAGGGAAACTACATGAAACTTCTTTCAAGCATTCACATACATTTATTTTATCTTTATATGGAAGTGGGATTTTACTAATAACTTTAATAATATTAACTATTACCATTTTAAAAATACATACCACTCCATGAATTATAGAAAATAAATAAATTTGTTTAAAATTAACAACAACATCTTCATATGGAAATGACACTTATATTCATCGCCTTCATTGAATTAATGACATGATGAATCAACCTTGTGCTATCAACACTACAAGTTGTTATAGCACACCCATGACTAGGAGCATCATAGTCAAACCTTGAACCAATTATATCATATAACCAAGCCTTTATCTTTCCATCAATAGTGATCCAAAAAATAATTTGTTATATGAAAAGAGTTCACATTGAAGCTTTATCTTCAAGAATCATTATATCGATGAAATCAATTTCTCATTGAAAAATAAACATTCTCGAGTCATATAAAATAATTTAGAATCACAAGAAATAACCCATACTGTTTATTTGTAATGTGGGAATAAAAAATACACTTGTTTCATTACCTTCCAAATTATACTAACTTGAATGACTAAGAGCATCGCATTCTTGTTGCACCATTCATCTTTATCAACCTGAAAATTTCAATTTCTACAACTCTGTCACAATATAGAGTTTCGTATGTCAAACCTTTATAGTTTTTTCATTTCCACGTGTAACAAGAGCCGCTGCAAAGCAGCAAGCCCCTGCCCTTAATTTAATTAATAGTTTACTTTAAAGCTTTTGGCTCTGTGGAAAGCGAAAATCCTTGGGAGAGCATCGATGGTTTTCCAGAAGATTGGTTTATTGCCTTTAAAAAACCCTCATGCCCATCGCTTGCTTGGGAAAGTAATGGTATTATCAAGATCCATGTTGTAAATTTGGTCGAGTTTCTTTCTCCTTGTTGTATTAGGGATTCTCCAGGGATATGTTCTTTCAAATGCTAATTGGTCTTATGCTTCTTTCATTGGTTAATAATAAGCATAGTTAAGCTAATACCTGTAACTATATGCATTTTAAATAACAGATTGTTTTGATTTGAATGATTTTCCTTTTAATAATGTTTAAAAAAATCTATTTTATTAAAGAATGTATTCATTTACAATGTTCCTCTTTCATTCTGCATGTTTTATATATAAGTTAGAAGTATGACATAGTAGCTATGCTATTCTCGAATTTACAAATCAATATAGTGTCGAGTCACCAACAATGTAATATAAACAGGATTAAAAAATGGATTAACAACTTATGATTGTTAGATGATATGTTTTAAGATTATTTAAAAGTCATTGAAGAGTTGGTTATTGTATAATGTCCAATGTGTTTTTAAATGAAAGAGGTTGTAAAACCTTAACAATTATTTATTAAATAATATAGAATAACAATATAAATGCATATGTTGAGCATTTGGACATCTGAAATGAGGTTAGTCACTTTTTACTTTGATTCAATCTTAATTTTACGTGTATATATATATATATATAAAGCTTGAGAACTAAAAGTTGATAATCCATAATAATAATTGTTACATCTTTTCTATCTTCTTTTCAATATGAGCACCCCACCACCTATTCCAAAAACTCATCCGAACAAGCGGAGGCTGTTAGCATATTTGCAGGACCTCGAACTTTCCATTTTCAATCTGAATCATATAGAAGCGGAATTTATATGAATTAATACCTGAATCCATTTCATTTTTGGAACCCTCTGCACAGAACCGGAAATCCAGTTTCCCTCTCTTTCCCTGCTGCCGTATACACTTTCGGATCAATCGGATGGGTATTCTGAAGGTTCTTTTTATGGGCAGAGAGGGGATCGGTTTCCCCAAGACCGTTATACTCCACCTGTCCATCAAAGTAGGAGATTCGACAGTGTTTCAAAAACTGTTACCAAGGGTTTCGTAGAACTGTAACGGTTGCCAACACGTTCCGTCTGTTAATATGGGTCAAAAACTAATTCAAGAAATTAGTCTTACATTCTCCCACTTGGCACATATGATAACTTAATGTTAGAGTTTAACAGAGTAGACATTAGGTGCACCATAAGTCATATTCATCTTGGTTTTCAGTTTGGTCATCATAATACTATAATTAAACAACCTAGTAATGCGAGTCGTGACRGTTCCATGTCAATAAGACGACATAGTCCCTTTCATGCACCACAACATTAGTAACTTGTTTAAATTAGTCTGTAAACAAGGAGATATTTCATAAGGTCCAACAATAATGTCCCTTGTCAGAGACTATTCCTGTTATTATGCATTTATTCTCATACATGTATGTACACATTTAAAATAGGATTTATCAAACAGAAACACCTTTATTAAGATCTCAAAGTGTCAAATAAGACAAACATCATTGTGTGATCCATATCATAAAAGTAGCAATTGTTATGTGCTACGTTCAATTCCCATTCTATTAGCATGTTCCTTAAATGTCTTTGGTGGCAATCCTTTCGTCAATGGATCTGCAACCATAAGCAGTGTGCTTATGTGTTCAATTGACACTCGTTGTTTCTGAACTTCTTCTTTTATGGCAAAGTATTTAAGTTCCATGTGTTTAGCACCATTAGAATACCTGTCGTTCTTAGAAAAGAATACAGTTGCGTCATTATCACAATAAATCTTCAACGGCTTGGCAATAGAGTCGACAACTCCAAGTCCTGAGATAAAATTTCCCAACCACAATCCATGAACCGTGGCCTCAAAGCATGCCACAAATTCAGCTTCCATAGTGGATGAAGCAGTGATAGTTTGCTTTGCACTTTTCCATGATATTGTTCCTCCAACTAATAGGAACAAATAACCAAAACTAGACTTTCTAGTGTCAACACATCCGGCAAAATCAGAGTCTGAGTAGCCAATCACCTCTAGATTATTAGACCTCCTAAATGTGAGCATGTAATCCTTCGTCCCTGCAAGTATCTCATCACTTTCTTTGCATCTTTCCAGTGTTCCAATCCAGGATTGACTTGGTATCTTCCCAACATACCTACTGCAAAACTGATGTCTGGCCTAGTGCAAGTCTGTGCATACATTAGACTTCCTACTGCAGAAGCATAAGGAATTCTTTCCATCTTTTTTCGTTCCCACTCATTCTGCAGACATTGCATAAGGCTGAATTTATCCCCTTTCTGAATAGGGGCATCACCATCTGAACACTTATCCATTCTGAATCTCTCTAGAACTCTTTCGATATAAGCCTTCTGAGACAATCCTAACAATCTACGTGATCGATCCCAGAATATTTCAATTCCTATCACGTAAGATNAATGTCTTTGGTGGCAATCCTTTCGTCAATGGATCTGCAACCATAAGCAGTGTGCTTATGTGTTCAATTGACACTCGTTGTTTCTGAACTTCTTCTTTTACGACAAAGTATTTTATTTCCATGTGTTTAGCACCATTAAAATACCTGTTGTTCTTAGAGAAGAATGCAACTGCGACATTATCACAATAAATCTTCAACGGCTTGGTAATAGAGTCGACAACTCCAAGTCTCGAGATAAAATTTCGCAACCACAATCCATGAACCGTGGCCTCAAAGCATGCCACAAATTCATCTTCCATAGTGGATGAAGCAGTGATAGTTTGCTTCACACTTTTCCATGATATTTCTCCTCCAGCTAATAGGAACAAATAACCAAAAGTAGACTTTGTACTGTCAACACATCCGGAAAAATCAGAGTCTGAGTAGCCAATCACCTCTAAATTATCAGACCTCCTAAATGTGAGCATGTAATCCTTTGTTCCCTGCAAGTATCTCATCACTTTCTTTGCAGCTTTCCAGTGTTCCAATCCAGGACTGACTTGGTATCTTCCCAACATACCTACTGCAAAAATGATGTCTGGCCTAGTGCAAGTCTGTGCATACATTAGACTTCCTACTGCAGAAGCATAAGGAATTCTTTCCATCTGTTTTCGTTCCCACTCATTCTGCGGACATTGCATAAGGCTGAATTTATCCCCTTTCTGAATAGGGGCATCACCAACTGAACATTTATCCATTCTGAATCTCTCTAGAACTATTTCGATATAAGCCTTCTGAGACAATCCTAACAATCTACGTGATCGATCCCGGCATATTTCAATTCCTATCACGTAAGATGCCTCACCCATATCTTTCATTTCAAAATTCATAGAGAGAAACCTTTTGGTTTCATGTAATAAACCAAGATCACTAGTGGCAAGCAATATGTCATC
>JZKD02S1777599.1:54433-65555 GCA_000966675.3 Picea glauca
ATTAGCAGTTACTTTTTATATTTTATTGATTACCACAATAAATCAACAATGAATTGTATGCAAAATCAATTATAAATATATTTAACAGGAATTTTATAAATAATAGTGAAGGACACCAATCCTTTTAGAGCACCAACTCTAGGAGACACAGATCCCCTTCTTCAGGGCACCAACCCTAGGAAGCACCAACTCCCTCGTCCTTAGGGCACCAACCCTAGGAAGCACCAAATCCCTTGTATTTAGGGCCCCAACCCTAGGAAGCACCAACTTTCTTAAATTACACTTAAAGGATATGAATCCTTCTGTGCTCCTCCCTTTTACCCTTACTTCGTAAGAATCATCAGTTCTTCTTCTTAGACTCTGCTGTTGTTTTGATCTTCTGATCTGGACTATAGAGACACTTTCTTCTTGCCATTCTTTCTCGTTTATATACTCTTCGAACTGATGTGAGCTATGAAACATTGTGTCCCTTTGTTTGGACCATTGCACCTCTTCATTTTAACAATAACAATAATCACTATTATTATTCAAACGTTATTGTTAATTATTTAGTTTAGTGAGAGTGATTTTCATAAATCGATCACAGGTATGGATCAATTTCTTTTTAACTTGATTCGATGTCTCTGAAAATATTGCAGAAATCGAGTTCTACAGAGGCGCTTCCTTCAAACCATTTACACGTGACCATATGCGCAAAACCACATGCTTATTAATTTAAGCGCCGCCTCTTATTTTACCCTTATTGCTTTATTCTATACGAGCACAAGTGGTGACCAGGCGCTAGGCCAAGCACGCGCTTGATCACTTATTAAAATCAACGATCACGTTTTAATGTCACAATGAGATGGACAATTCTCATTTATTTTGTAACTTCGACTATTCATGGCTCCTGGACTCCGGAGTAGCAATTTTTCTGAAGTGATTACCTACCGAATAATTCATAAAGTGGTGGCGATTGCTTGTTGTCAGTTAACACCATCACTTACGCTATCATTCCACTATGCTTGATAATCGGTTGAGAACGCTCCCGAAGTAGATCAACGGTTAGAGTTACTTCATGATTTATGCTTACTCTATATTTCCACTGTACTTGATGAATGTCTGTGACTTAATCAAAGGTTGAGATGGACAACCACTGTTTACTTCGGGACTTCGGGGGTCTGGGTAATTGGTGTTCCAATTTCCACCGGAGTTGGTCAACTCCGGAGTTGAATGTCTCCTGATCTGATGGTTAAGAATGCTCCCAAAGTTATCTTAGATCAAATATCAACGTTGACTTCGACCTTCGACGCTTCAGGTGATTTATCCTACACAGGCCTTCAATCTTCCGGAGTACATTTCACCAAAGTAGATCGAATGGTTGGATTTTACTTGCACGATGAATGGTTCTTGTTCATTTTAGAACTTCGGGAATCTGGGAGTTTGCTGGTGCTGAAACTCCCAAAATACATACTCCCAGAGTGATGTAGTTGCTGACGTCACTTGTTTATGTGGCACTGACTGACTGGCTGCCATGTGTCACTTAGATTTGTGAATTACCCATACCTAAAATGCCAACTGCACCTTGACACTTGTCATCATCTGATTGCACCATGTGTCCTTGTTGATGTGGATCTCCTCATGTGGCACATGTTCTTCTCCTAGATCTAACGGTTGTCATAACTCCTGAAATGTATCTTAGATCGATAGATAAGAATGACTTCATCCTTTGGTGCTTCAGGCAAATTTACATGTTCTCAACCATTTTTTGCCGAAGTGGTCAGCACCGAATTTGACCACTGTTTTGATCCAACAACCATCATTTATTGTCTAGATCCGATGGTCCTCATTCACTTTGGGACTTCGGGGCTCTGACCTTCATCTTCTTGTTTATCCTATCCTTCCACTTTATGCGATCCAATGGTCAGTATATTATCCAAAGTGTTTCTTATATCGGGTGACTCATATTCACTTTGGGACTTCGACCTTCAGGTGATCTTACCCATTTTGGGCTTCTTTTCTCAGGAGTAGTCAGCACCGGGGTTGAATTTTTTTCTACTCAGCTTTAATCCAACGGCTAAGATATCTTCCGAATCGCCTACTTCATATCTTTCAACTGAGATCTAATTATTCTGACTTCCCCTCGATTTGACAGTCCTGATTTATCTCAAAATATACATCGACGAACAAGATTCTTTTCCTTCTTTACGCATGTTTCCTCTATGATCCAACGGTCAGGTTTGCATCCAAATTTTGTATGAATCGATCCCGTTTCTTGATCTTTTATAAAAATTTCCCTTGTTCAATAATATTTTTTCCCATGGGATCTCTACAGTGCTATCTCTCTTGATATTTGATCATAGGATCATTGTTGATCCTATCGTGATCAACAATAATCACAAAATGTTGCATCCTTAAGGTGATTTTCTTCTGCCGATATTTAGTATACTTTTCCTCCTGAGATTAACCTTGTTTCTCTGCTGCATTCTCTTTCCATCATATACCCTTCATTACACATGAACAAACCTTATTGGCCATTCTGACACTAATGTCATCTGTATAACTGTTCATGACTGATTGATGTTGCCATCATAACAACTTATCATGACCGTTGACATCAATGAAAACATATCAATGACAATATGTCCAACAATCTCCCCCTTTGTCATTGAGGGCAACACACTAACTTCATACACAAACTCTCCCTGTGATGATGCTTTTATCCTGTGAAGTTACTCTCCCCCTTTGACATCAATGGAAAAGGGTTGCTCCCCCTATGATTAATCTCTGTCTATATGTATGTTGCTGACCAGAATCTAAACTTGGGTAACTCCCCCTGTAATCATGCTCTAGATGTCATAACTGAATGACTCCCCCTGTCAATCTTTTCTCTCTACTTCTAACTTCTCTTTCCCTTTTTTTCTTAAGGGGTAGTTCTTCTTGAGAAGATCTCTCCCCTTGTCATTTCTACAAGATTCCATGTATACCACTATATGTTGATACTGAGAGGGGGGTGAATCAATATCAAGTACAATTTGGAAAATTTTTCAACTTATACTTCAACCATATTATATATTCAATTATATCCAATGATCAATGAACAATAGTAGAAGAGTTACACCAATACACCACAATACACCATGCAAAATATATGAGAAATAACCAATAGTTATTGTTCAAGGGAAGTAATGACTTCCAAAGCTAGCTACAATTTCCAAATACAAAGGGAGGGATAAACCTCCAAAAGGAAGATACAATCCTCCAATATAAAGAGAGGGTTGAACTCTCCATCCTTTCCCTTTCCTTCCACCCAAGAATATATGAGAGATAATAAAACTTTACATTAAATCATCACAATCAACCAACCATCACATAGAACCTGATAATGCTTCACGAGACTTCTTCAACTTCTGTAATTCTTCACTTCTTAGAATACTCTGATCTTGTAGATAATATAACTCAATGTATTCTCTAAAACTCCTCCAATTTTCAGTCCTTGAATCCTCCCCAAAAAGGATTTATAGATAAAATGGTAGACCTTATTCAATTTTGGTTTATTTGGGAGAGCGAACTTGTACATAATGCCCCACGCTCAATATTTAAGATCAAATTCTAAAATTCACACACAAGAAACTACAACCCATACTATTTCCAATTCAATTGGTCTCACTTCATTTGGATTCTCTATGAAGAAGTTATGATTTTTTTACCTGGAACAATTGTTTATGACTAGCTTAAGGACTAGTAGAAAACCCTATCCTCCACAGAGTGTATCTCCAAAATTGTAGTGAATAAAGAGGTGAATTTTTTACCATGGGTACCTAGATATGTCTTCTCAATAGCCTCCTAATTTCACCATCCAAATCATTGTAGAAACAAATTTATATTGAAAATGGTAAGATGACCTGTAAATAACATACCTTAGAACAACACATCACCAAGAGACTTCATCTTCCCTTGAAATTCGGCCTTCTTTACTTCAGATTTCCTTTGAAATTCGATGTATATCTCCTTGTTCATTAACAAACTTGTGTGTATGAAATGAATGTATAATGATATGTATTTATACCCTTTATGTCACTTCCTTTTAACATTAGGGCCGACCTGACGCTTTCTTATTTTGTAATTCTTTTCTTTAATTATCTTTAGAGCCAACCTATACTTCCTTCTTCAATTCACTTTGTCATCTTCAAAAATTCAACCACGTGGATCCACGTGACATGCCACCTACCACCGGAAACAACATGATGTATATTATCCATCCATGGGTGTTGTATCTACATGTGCACTTTCCTTCATGTCCAAATACCTTAATCAATCTTTGGGTCCAAAACCAATGACTAGGATTGAGATCAATAACAACAACCAATCTTCCAACAATATCCCCCTTTGTCACTGATGGCAACACTCATGCTCCCCCTGTCATCATGATCCCAATTTATCTCCCCCCTTTGACATCAATGGAAAATGGTGGGGCTTCTCTCAGTGAGTTCAATGGCATAAGGTGACCTTCTTCTTTGGGGCTGCTCCCCCTGAACATGTGGAACTCAATAATACTTCTTCCTTATTTTTGGTCTTTGGGACTTTTTCTTCCTTGGAATCCTTTTGTGTGTCTTATTTCTTCTCTCTCTTCTTCATGTCTAGGATGTATATGTTGTTCGGTCTTCTTGTTGCAGTTGCAACCAATCTTCCTGAGTTATTTTCTCTGATTTTACATTTTCTGGAGTCAAACGTAAGAGTGTATCCTTGATCACATATTTTGTTGACACCGAGGAGATTATGCTTCAGATATTCAACCAATAGGACTTTTCCTTCTTTTACATTTTCACTTCCAAGATTTATAGTTCCTTTTCCAAGTATTTTGGTAGATGAGTCATATCTAAATGCAACATTTCCACCCTTTTTCTTCAAGCTGACAAATTTGCTTTGATCTCCGATCATATAAGATGAGCACTCATTGTCTATGAACCATTCATATTCTTCTTTGCATTATTTAGTGACCAATGATATTCAACATTTTTCATTGTGTGTATTTTCTTTCCTTTTCCATGTTGTAGTTGGTATAGGGACATTTGGCATAGGATTATATTCCTTCATCTCTCTGCAATCTCGTGCTTTGTGACCAAGATGATTGCACTTGTAGCATACAATATTTTGATCCTTTAATGGGTCAAATGGATTATAATTTATGTTGACATGTCTACAAACATTTCCATATCTACTATTTGCACCATTCATGTAGCTTGCGTAGTTATTCCTTTCATTGATTCTACAGTTGATTGCCTTGTGTCCAAAAGTTCCACAAGTATAACAATGCCCAAGAAAGGACAATTCAAGTGGTATGATCTCAACACTAATCTCAATGGCAAAGTGAAAGGTATGGATTAAACAATCCAATGAGAATTTAGCCATGACAAAAATAATGTTAGATACCCTGCATATTCATGTATAAACCATCAACAACATAACAAGATCATCATTAGATTCCTATACTATGTAAGAAAAACTAGATTCAACCATTAACTAATAAATATATTTACATTTTAATTCTAGGAAAGGAAATTGTGTAAAACAAAACTATGCTATGTCTATTCTAACCATTCAAACTACAATAAGGAAATAATTAAAAAATAAATTAAACTATGAAAGTAAATTAACAATCTACATTAACCAAGAAATAATTAAATGAGATCTATATAAAACTAAAATAAACAATCTATAATCAAGAACTGGAATTAACTCTATCCATCCATCAATCCTTGTCAAAGAAAACCCAAATCAAACTATGTTCTATTCTAATTAAACTCCGTTTTAAACTTTAACGATAAAATCATAAATCAAGCATAATATAGCATCTAAATGCACATGGGGTTAGTATAGAGACTTGCAAGTCTATTCCTAATCTAAAAAATCAATGCATGTTAACACATCTCATCATTCTAACCTGCAAAAGAGAAGCAAAACAATTAATCTACAACAAACTAATCAACTCAATAAAAATATGCATGTACAGGAAAATAAAGAGAGCAATTAAATTATGGAATGCATGAACAACACACTGATAGTCACCAGACTATTGGTGGCCCCCCCAACAAGTCGTGGTCACTCTCTAAAAGCATACCACGAACTTAGTAGGTCGAATTCACCATAAAAATCCAAAAACACAGTTTTGGCATAATCTAGCAATGTAAAAATTGAAAACAGAGTAAAAACGTATTTGTTCCTATCACACTGATGTATCTAATGCTTAACTTATGTTTGACCATCGTAGTGTTATTTATAAGCTTATAGACCAAGTGGTCGAACACAGGAGGGTCAAACCACTTCTAAATTCGGCAAATTACAATAAATGATGTCCTAATTGATAAAATAGAGTGGGCCAATAATCACCCTCTTGAACAACTGAAACTGAGTTGTCGGGGGCACAGTAGCTGGAGGGGGAAAGCATGAACAAAACCCACATGCCCGATTTTCCCATCACTGGCCGCCAATGCCATAACCGCCAAGTCACCTTCTATTTCTGTGCAATACAAAGTGCTGGACATAGTGTCGGATCGAGTGCCGGAATGAGTGTCGGATTAAGTGCCAGAACTAGAAGCGTAGTGCATTTTTTCCTTGTAACACCAGAAAAACATGAATTAGCTATTGGAAATCATAAAACATGATGAATTATACTTGATACAATCATTAAACATGAATTATACATACCTTATGTCGACCATACCATTTTATCATAAAATTCTTCAAAAAGATCCTTCAAAATATGAAAAACACATATGTACATGTGGCAAAAGTGTATAATAACCATCATGAAAGTGATCATATCTCGAGCCCAACATTACCCCCACACTTACGATTTTGCAGGTCCCACTGCAAACAAAAAGAAGTTACCCCTCGTGACTAGGCTTGCTGAGGAGGATCAGCTTTGGAAGCTTCTCCTTCTTGCTGTGTAGACTTAGCCTTGTGCCTCTTGTGTTTCTTTAATTGTGCTTTGAGGCTGCAGTTAGATTTAGTCATTTCATCAACCAACCGCTGAAGGGAGTTGACCTTTGCCTGAAGGACTGCATTGTCTTGATGAAGGTGTACATCTACTATCTTCCTCTCTTCCAACTATTGGAGAAGCTGATGGTTTTCTTTTTGTAGCTACTCTATGGTTGGGACAGAATCGGTGATCTCTGAAGAAGTCTTAGATCATTTGAGGGATGTGGACAATCTATCAGTTTTAGGATCTAAAATGGGCATGGGTGAAGTAGGAGTGATGGGAGATCGGTAAGGCGAAGTAGGTACTCTTCCTAAAGGAAAACAAATCGATTGGATTCCCTCTTGTTTGTGGGAATGATGGGAAAGCCTTGTTGCATTACTTCTTGGAGCTTTTTAGGTGTAGGATCAAGAAAGAGTGAAGACATTGGGGGGTTTAACAATAGGCTTCTTTTGGTATTTTCTCTTGGTATTTTTACCTGATGAATAAGTAGGGATATCAACAATATTTTGGTATTGTTCCGGCAAAGAGAGGGTTTGTGCAAGGGATTTTGGAGTTCTTGGAGAGCGAGGCTTGGATGGAGAGATAGGTTTTAGGCTAAGTGGCTTTTTTCCGGTCTTAACTATCAAGTGAGGGTTTGCAAATTGGTATATAAAGGCATCCCAAGTTTGCCCTTGTTTCTCTAACTCAGCTAGAACAAAGAGCTTGATCAAGCCATGGTGAAAGAGACTGTTATGGGGGTTAGTCACATTCTTCCTCACTTGAGAAGACATCTTCTCCAAGCTTTTGAGAAAATAGAAGGGGAAGTTCAAGGGTTTGTTGAACAGAAAATGGGCCAACAATCTAAAATGACAAGCTTTGAAAGTAGAGTATCTACCTTCACATGTAATTAACCTTGTGATGATGATGAGGGGGTTGACCAATTTTTCCTTTATCCACTCCTTAGCATACCCTTTTGCTCCTGAAATTCTCTTGAATTTGGGCTTAAACACCCTGTTTTAACTTGAGTGTGACAATTGGTGGTTTTTGAACCATCTGTCTCCCATCCTTGGGAGCTTTGTGGCAGAAACAATGGACTCTTCAGAAACTTCAAAGGTAAGAGACCCTACATGTGTTGTCTTACCATCGAAACCAACTGGAAATTGCATGGAGAGACCATCATTGTGGCCCTGCAAGATAGACATAAATGGCCCCCATCCAGCGTGCAAAAACACTTCTCTACACTATGTAAATTCGAGAATGGAAAACAAGTCTGCATAGGAGGAGGGTTCACATCTCCTGGGCATTGTGACATAGGTGGAATTCACCAAGCAAGGGTGTAATCGAGCCAAGAAGTGGCAAGGATTGAGAACATGTCGAATGCGTTTTGGACAGAGGATGAGATGGCAGAGGTTGGGCGCGATTTCTTAATGCAGAGGAGAGCAAATGGCAAGGGAAAATGGAGATAATGGTTGCCCAACCCAATTTTGGATGCATCTATAGTGGAGTAGGTTACCCACATGTGCGCATGAGCTTCCATGTGTGGAGAATTCGAATTCAAAGGCTTGATTTTTGGGCAATGTAATGGTGCGTATTTAGATCAATGTCCAAGTCTTTTGACTTGGACATTTGATCATAAACATATGAAGCATCTTTTAATCAATGCCTACAACCAATTTAATTGAATGTAATTGAATTCTGGTTACTTCGAATCTAGGACAGTTACTGGTGTGTAATTCACATGGCACCTTGTTCGACACCTCATATAACACTTCATTTGGTACCTCATACAGTACCTCTGTGTTAAGTGCATTTTCACCTCTTATAATGGATAGCCTGCAACTTTGAAGTGCTTTTGACAATCACAATAGTTAATGAGTAGAGGCAAGATGCTCGATGCTCACTCAATCTTCTTGCATATGACATATAATGTCAAAAACCTACAATGAACGGGTTATAGCAAGCATAAGACATGTATTTTCAAACCTACAATATGCAGTTTGTAATGAATGATAAACCGATAAAGAGTGGTCTATTAAGTATGTGTTCAGTAATTTATAGCACACATGAGTTAAGCATTTAAAAATAATCATGACTATCAATGTAATAACCTGTATCATGGTAATAATACAAAATTTTTGCAAAGACTTATTTCTCTAGGAGATGATCATTTGTCAGCTCGTGAACCCCTCCCCCACACCTACGTATTGTGACACCTCACAATAAAAAGTATAGGAAACCAGTCAGTATCCCCCAACCAAATATTTATAGTATGTCAAGTGTAAAGATAGAATTTCACAGATTGGTCTAACGAGACAGTTAGGGGATGGCCCCACCTATAGGATAAGAGATCCTATATATAGATAAGAAAAGGTAGGAAAGAGAGTTTTGAGATAGTCTTAGAGTTATTTCCCAATGGAAAGTTTATGGATTTCATTAACCTTAGCTTAACCACACATACTTCATGTCATATTTGTCTGCAAGTAATGCCGTACATCAGGACAAGTTTAAATTTATTATTTATTTTTTGTCAGATTACCATCCTCGCTAGGTAGAATGCCCCGTTGCCAGCAAGCTTGTTCAGTACTCTGGCGGGTTTACCTAGTCATACCACAGGCCGGTACCCGCTGCCAGCAGACCTGTTCAGTATCTTGATGGGTTAGCCTCTTAAATCCTCAGAGACCGACCCTCCATATTTTAAGATTTTAGTATAAGATTGCTTATGCAAGAAGATGGGGGAACAACTCTGAAACAATTTTTTCTTTCTTTTTCTTTTTAATTGGGATGGTATTTATGTTAGAGGATGACTTTCTATTATATTATTAGTGATTGTCCCAATGTAAGGAGTACTTAAGAGGACGTGGTGTTAAGCCCTAATATTGGCTCATTACCCCTTAATTGGGGCATATTACATTAATAATGTTATTTTATTTATGTCGGCTTTATTCCATTAGTTGTAATTATACCTCCTAGTCTCCTATATATACCAACTAGACATTTTCATTTGGAATAATCTTGGAATTGTACATTTATGTGGGCATAAGGAGGTTTCCCCCTCGAAGAGGCTTATTATTTGAATTTATCTCTTTTTCAAGGCATTGAGTACTTATTCTGAGGTTTTTCTATGCTATATTGATATTTGGTTCTTAACATATGGTATCAGAGCTCAAGGTCTTGGGTTTTCGCTGCTACATCTGAGACACTTTGGAATTTTCACTATAAGTTTTTTTGTACAACGTTTCAAAAGGAACGGATTGGAGGATATTTAGTAGACGGATCAAGGTATGTTGGGTTAAAATTTCAGCTCCTGAGGCCTTATAATTTAGGAGATACAACCCATGCAAGATAGGGTTCTAGAATCATCATGAACTGAGTCATGGTGGAATTTTCGCTACAAAATATTTTCTGTAGCATTTCAGACCCTGAAATCTAGATGATATTCAAAGAAATTAGTAAGGTATCTATGGTAAAAGTTTCAGCTTCTGGGTCATCTTACATTTGTAGATACACCCCGTGGAAGATAGGGTATCTGACTAGTCCTATCTGACTAGTCCTATTGACTAGTCTCAATAAGGTGTTCCAGGTAAAACAATCATAACTTCTTCCTAGAGTATCAAAATTGAGTGATACTAGTTGCTTTGGATAGAGGACAGTCTGTAGTATTTCTGGTACGAGTTTTAGAATTTTATAGAAATTATTTTTTGCGGGGCATGCTATACAAGTGACATCTCCCGGAAAGGCCAAGAATCAGCAAGTTGTGGGGAAGTTACCATAAATTCCACTTGGAACATACAATTATGATCAGACTTGTCGAATTGCAGAGAATAAATATCAGAGACCTACAATAAATAAAGTTTCATATCTAGAAGGGTTGAAACTTTGGAGATACAGTAGAATAAATATTGTCTAGAAGAACCACCTCAAAATCAAGGTTCAAAATTGATACTTGGCCAACATGCCACCCAAAAAGGGAACTTCTACACCAAATAAGACTCCATATAATCCTACATGGACTCTTGATGAAGGTGAAGAAATGCGTAGGGACATAAATGATTTACAAAAGAAGACACTAACAAAAGATGAACTACAAGAGATGATGGAGGGTTTAAAAGGGGAGATCATGGAAGGATTGAAAAATTTCATAATAGAGAGGACACCTGAAAGTGAAAATGTATCCCATGAAAT
>JZKD02S1777599.1:68685-79615 GCA_000966675.3 Picea glauca
CATTTATGTGGGCATAAGGAGGTTTCCCCCTCGAAGAGGCTTATTATCTGAATTTATCTCTTTTTCAAGGCGTTGAGTACTTATTCTGAGGTTTTTCTATGCTATATTGATATTTTGTTCTTAACACGTGGCCTATCTAAAGATATGATATAATCAAGCTATTTAGTGTGTAGTGGATGGTACCAATGAGAAAGAACAGAAAGGTATCTCTAAGATCAATTCACTTTCTTCTTTTGTAATTATTATGATGTTTCCATGAATAACTATTAGTTAGACCTCCTTGTTACTCTTTGATAAAGACACTTGACTCACTTACTCAGGTTTCTTGGAAAAACTGTACGAGAGACCTCTAGGCATGTTAGTTATGGTATCACTTCCTTATACAGTGGTGAAGAGTTTCAAGAGCAACTGCTTTAGAATGCCTTAAAAAATGATAATTTTTGAAAAAACATGGCTAATTATAGTAAGTCAATATTCATTTGATGCTTTAGCAACACAAAATTCAAGTATAACAATGTTTTGAAGAAAGATCCTTAAAACTATGTACTCCCGGTGAAATAAATACTTACATAAATATCTAGAATTGGCTTCTTAACAAAATTCAAAAACTATTTACATATGTACAATAGGTGATTCAGAAAATTTTTCAAGAACAAGGGGGAACTTCCCCATCTACTAAGGAAAATGCCTTGTCAACTAACATGACCTGTAGAAAATCCTCTCTAGAAATGGGCTTATGATAAAATTTAAGTCAGTGTCCATTCAACACAAAGGAGACTTGTCCATCGCCAATTGTTTTAATTTTTACAGCTCCATTGTCATATACAATGTCTACCTCATAAGGGCCCAACCACCGGGTGGTGAACTTGCCTTTGAAGGTTTTGAATTAGGAATCAAACAACAGGGCCCAATCACTAGGTTGGAAGTGTTTATTCTTAATAAACTTGTCATGCCACTTGCTCCTCTGGTTTTGGACTAATATTGTCCGTTGGATGGCATCTTGCCTGATTTCATCCAACTCATTCAATTGTAGGGCTTGTTGCTTCTGAGCCTCATCTAGGTTCAATCCTAATTCTGGGGCAATACAAAAGGTCCTTACTTGGAATTTTGTAGGTAAAAGTACTTGTTTCCCATGCACTAGCTCATAAGGGGTATGTTTAGTGGTATTTCTCCAGGTAGTCCGATATGCCCACAAAGCCCCTGGGAGCCTATCAGCCCAATCCCGGTGATGTAACTAAACAGTCTTGATCAAGATGGCTTCCAGAACTTTGTTTGTGGATTCTACCTGACCATTGGCTTGTGGGTGGTATGGAGAAGATTTACGATGTTTAATCCCATATTTCTCTGTTAGCTCTTTCATCATCTTCGAAGTAAATTGAGTGCCTTAGTCGATAAAAATTTCACAAGGGACACCGAAGCGGGTAAAGATGTATTCATAGATAAATTCGACAACAGACTTCTTTGTATCCCTGAATAGGGATTTTTCCTCTACCCATTTGGTGACATAGTCCGTGCAAACCAAAATATAGTTCTTCCTATGGGACATGGGTGAAATTGGTCCTACAAAGTTGAGGGCCCATTTTTCGGAGAATTCTATCATAACTTGGGCTTGCAAAGGAATTTCTTCAGATGACATAGGTCTTCCTATCCTTTGGCAACTATCAAAACTTCTCACATACTTGGAAACATATTTGAAAATGTTGGGCCAATAGTAACCCGAATCTAACACCTTATATGTTGTACGTTTGTCAGAAAAATGGCCACCACATGGTCCATCATGACAGCTTCGTAGTATTTTATGTACCTCGTCCTCTCGGACACATCTACGAATAATCAAATCAGGACCCATGCAAAAAAGATCATGACCAACCCAAGAGTAATTATCACTCTGTGTAATAATTTTCCTCTTTTCATGAGGTGACAAATGAGACAGTAACTTCCTAGTGGCCAGATAGTTTGCCATATCCACAAACCATGGGGTATTGACAGAAAGGGAAAAGAGGTGCTCGTCTGGGAAACTATCATCTATAGGGATATCATCATCCTCATTTTTTTATTCGGGAAAGAAAGTCAGCTACTACATTATCATTTTCAGGTCGGTCAAGCACAATGATATTAAATTCTTGCAATAACAAGAGCCATCTAGTCACTCGACCATTATTTATAGTTTTATTCATGAGGAACCTAATGGAGGAATGATCAATATGTACAAATACTTCATAACCTGTAATGTAATGATGAAATTTGTTAATAGCATGAACAACTGCCTAGAATTCTTTCTCGATGACTGTGTAGTTCAAATCAACATGGGACAAGTTCTTGCTTATAAAATAAATGGCATAGGACTGCTGGTCCTCTTTCTTCCCTAATACCCATCCTATTGAGGTGTCGGAGGCATCAATGGATATATGAAATGGGAGAGTCCAATTGACCCTCTAAGAACTGGTGCCATAGACAACTTAGCTTTCAGGGTTTTGAAGGCAGTTTGACACTGCTCAGTCCAAACAAAATCAACATCTTTTATCAAAATCCAAACATAGGTGCAACAATCTTTGTAAAATTTTCAATAAACCTCCGGTAATATTCGGCATGTCCAAGAAATATTCTCACCTCTTTCTGAGTCTTGGGGGATGGAAGTCTGACAATGACCTCAATATTTGCAGGATCGACTTTTATCCTTTCAGATGAAACATGATGTCCTAGAACCACTCCTTCAGTTAACGACATTTTTCACTTTTCATGGCTTAGAGATAGGTTCATTTCCTGACATCTGATGAGGAATTTTTCTAAGTTGTCTAAGGCTTCCTAGTAAGTGTTTCCATAGACTATGAATTCATCCATGTAGACCTCCACACAATCATGAATAAGATCAGAAACTATCCCTAATACTTCTCCTTGAAAAGTGGCAGGGGCATTACACAATCCAAATGGTAAGACCCTATAGGCATAGGTTCCCCAAGGACAAGTAAAGGTAGTCTTGTCCTGGTCCTCAGGTGCTAGAAGAATCTAATTGTACCCATTGTACCCATCTAGAAAGGAGAAATACTTCTTTCCAGACAAGGTATCTAGAACTTGGTCAATGAAAGGGAGAGGAAACTAGTCTTTCAAAGTGGCCTTGTTGAGTTCCCGGAAATCAACACAGATTCTCCATTTCCCGGTCACTTTCTTTGGAACCACTACAAGTGGGGATACCCACTTACTGTCAGAGATGGGATAGATAAATATGAAATTTAACAACTTTTGGATCTCCTCCTTGACTATATCTTTAAGTGTTGGGTTCATCCTTCTCTGGGGTTGCCTAACATGTGTTACTTCCCCCTGGGTATATATGTGATGGGTGCATGTGCCAGGGTGTATACCCTTCATGTCAGTGTATTCCCAGGAAAATGCTCCTGATTGTTTTTTAAGGATATCTACTAACTATTTCTGTTGGTCTGTATCTAGCCCAAAGTTTATATGTAAAAATTTCCCTGAACTAATCTTGTAGGGCATAGTATAAGGCATGGAAGAATCATCTATTTTGAAAATAAAATATGTCAAAGACAAAATGGATGGGTCTCATTGTTCTTGAAATTCTTCCCCAAACATGTACTCAAATTGGGGAAAAGACTATGGAAAATCCAAACATGTGATAGCAGAAATTAACTAGTTTAGTACATTTTCTGGTGTATGGTCCTAAAGTGCCCTTGCATGATCACTAGGCAATACAGATTCTTCCCAGTATTCATTCTCGTATGGACATTCAAACCACCATATATTCTCCATAATAGGTTGAGCTGGAGGGTAAATGGTGAGCTTCTGGATAGAGAGACCATTCGAGATGGTCATTTCTCCTTCTCTACAACTAATAAATGCATTAGCTATGTCTAGCTAAGGTCTTCCCAAAATAACGAGGTGGCCTTTGGTAGGATCCTTTGAGTGATGACAAGAAAATCTACTGGGTACTCCCATGAGGCTAAAGTAACCATGATATCATCTAAAATTCCTTCAGGTATAACCCTAGTTTTATCTTCTAATTCCAAAATGGTTGGGGTAGGCCAAAGAAGAGGTTGTAACTGTAATTGTTCCAAGGTATTAGCGGTCATAGCATTGATGGCTTCCCCTAGGTCTATGAGAGTGTTTCCAATGGAGACCTCATTAATGGTTATGGTCACTACGGGGTTTCCCGGGTTCCCCTATTTTTCTAGTTTTGGCTGCCTTGATATGTATTCAGAAAGTCCTCCTACCAAATGTATTGTAGGAGGGTCCTTGCGCTTCCTACCTGGCTTCTTAATACACAATTATTTGACTACCTTACTATAGATTGGAATGTCTTTAATGGCTTGAAGTAGAGGAATATTGACACAAATATTTTTCAATTCATTCAAAATGTCAAATTTCGGTCGGGTGGTAGGTTTCTCTATTACCAATCGGTCTGGATAAGGAGGGGCCTTCATAATTTGTGAAGGTTCATTTTGGGGAAGCTTGGGTTCTTGATTCTTCAGGATAATAACATCTTACCACCTAGTGTCATCCATGGGTTGTTTGGTGGTTTCTTCTTCTTCTTCTTCCTGGATGACTACTGAAGGTCTCTGCCTATCTAGAAATTTTCCCGATCTTAGTTGAATTTCCTGTAATGGAACAAGAGTAATAACATACATCAGGAAGGCCTGCATCTCAACATTGTGAAGAGGTTGAGGGGGATTATTATTAGGATTTGGCACTGGATGTGTTGGTAATAGTGTCGGTTTCGGGGAGCTTGCATTTTGAAATTGTAGCAGTTTTTTTTGTGGAATAGGAGGTAAAGGTGGTGGAACAAAACGTGGTAGAAGTTGCAGAGTGTTTGATGGGAACTGAGGATAAGGATGGCCCGACATAGGGATAGGTGGAGCTTGAGGGTTTCCTTGATTGTGTCCTCCTCTCCATCCTTGAAGCCAAGGATGTTGGTATTGAGTAGACCAGTTTTTCCAACCTGGTGGGTTCCACTGTTGTTGTTGATAATATGGTGGAACTTGGGATTGTAGATCTGGGTATGTGGGTTGGTTCCTAGGATGCCATGGCCTCCTAGGTGCATAAAAAGACTCCCCAGGATCTCCACTCATATAGATGGATAATAAACCAGGAAATGATGGACATTTGTTAGTTGAATGGTCTTCTGTAAAGAAGCCACAAACTAAAATGTTATCTAATGGGCATTCCCTTGAGGAATGCTTCCTCCTGCATCTTGGGAAAAATATGCTCATTGCTGCATTTTCCTCCTTCTATTTCTTTTTGAGTTTAAGGGTATCCAACTGGGAACCTATTGTGCTTAAGATGTCAGTCTTAAATTTTTCTAATAGGTTCCCTATCTCTTCTCTTGTAATACCACCTGAACTAACTGGTTTTAAGTTTCTATTATAAGGGTCTCGAACATTCTTTCCTGTTTTGGCTCTACTCCTTGAGTAGATTTTACACATTTCACATATCTTGAAAAATGGTTTATGAGAAATGTCACCTGCTGCCATCAGGTTAAGCATATCTAGATATTCTTCTGAAATTCCCTTAAGGAAAAGAGCCCTAATTGCATCCTCTGGGAGGTCATGGTATTTTGACTTCTGGGAGATATAACCAAATCTTTCCATATAGTCTTCGAGGGTCTCGTCTTCTAATATTTGGATTTTAAATATTTCATTGCGAGACTCTTTGGTCTTGCAGTAGTCTTATTAATTCTTAAGAAAAATGTCTTTCATGGCTTCCCAAGACCTAATACTGGATTCTCCCAACCCCATGAACCATCTTAGTGTAGAGTCTTTGAGGGTGTCAGGAAAGAGTTTTAATTTTTGGGCATCTTGTACGTAGTTATAGCTCCTACAAAAGATGTCAAATTCAAATAGGAAGGTGTATGGATCTTCACTGTTTTTACCATAAAAGGTAGGCAGTGATGAGAGAGGAATATTCTTCATGTTGACATTTGGAGTGGTGTCTAAGATCGAAAACCCGAAGTTAGTTTTGGTTTGGTTTTCGGTTTCTTCTTCCTCTCCATGTCTTACATTGTTATGGTCTTCTTGATCATCCATATTGGATTTATTTCCAAAAAGAGAGTACCTAGGTGGTTTTATCTTTGAAGAAAACAAGGTTTCCCTTTGATGGAAAGGTATCCCTACAGATTGGATATATGGGACTCTACTCGAGCCGATTGATACTATTGGTGCCAAAGTTTCTATGTCAGTGTGAGAGATAATTACATTAGCTGAACTACCAAACAAAAGATTCACCTGTTCAGGGTCTATGATATCTTTAAATTTAGGGTCCCCTGGTGGTGGTGTAA
The DNA here is from genome assembly GCA_000966675.3 of Picea glauca. Taxonomy (NCBI): domain Eukaryota; kingdom Viridiplantae; phylum Streptophyta; class Pinopsida; order Pinales; family Pinaceae; genus Picea; species Picea glauca. The sequence goes on from JZKD02S1777599.1 coordinate 74,972, forward strand.
AAGCAAAGGTTGTATTGTTTGGTTCTATGGAAGACTTGAGTGGTCTTGCCTTCTGTCCTAATATGATTGATGCTTCAATTTCTTGTTCTATAGTGCTCCCTGTATTAGTCTCTTCAGATACTATTTTATCTCTTTGAGTTGAGCTAGCTCCTGTTTTTCGGTATCGGTCTACAGATTTTATAAGCAGAATGTTCCTTCCCCCAAAGAGATCAAAAGGAACCTTGGTTGAAAGGTCTGATTTAGATTTAAGGTATCTACATTGTGGGTCTCTATGCCTATTCATGAAAGAAAGCAAAAACAAAAGAAAAAACTATCATTTGGTTTCTATGTCTATTCATGAAAGAAAACAAAAACAAAAAGGAAAAACTACCATTGGGTTTGGGGGAACCTGCTATAGAATATGTGCAAGTTCTTACCTCTAGTCTTAAAGTTCCCCTGCCACCAAACTAATACTAAGGTCTAGAAATGATCTAATTCCTAACTAATTCTTACCTTGAGACAACTCCCCGGCAGTGGCGCCAAAAATAATGGGTGTTATATATGCACTAAAAACACAGTAAAAACCCTCAATTAAATTGTCAACACGGGGTAAGTAAATTTAGAGTTGTAGCAAAATATATGACAAAGGTAGAAGGGATGGTAGGAGGATAGTCTAACTAATGAAGGCAACTATCTAAGGCTAATCTACTCAAGCAAATCTATCTAACGAGCAAACCCTACTAAGAAAATTGAAACTAGGTAACCTAAGTACTTTTGGGCCAAGGGTCGATGGATAGTTCCTAAGAAAGCAAGTAAAATTCTATATAAATCAAACTAGCTCAACAACAATCAACAAACTACTTTAAGCATAACAAGCAAATGAAAAAAACAAACTATTTTAACTTGCCAACCTACATTCAATGAGAAACTACCCTATGAAAGAAAATAAATAAACACGCAAAGACACCTATCTAACCTATTAAAGAAAATAGACAAGCAAGCAAAGACACCTAACTAACCTACTAAAGCAAAATATGACTATCTAACCTACTAAAGCAAAATAGACAAGTAAGCAAAGACAACTAACCACTGCAAGTAATCAAAGTAAAAACTTCTCATTGAACAACTATCTAGCCTAAGAGGCAAGTGGACTAAATGCTCAATACAAAACTATTTCTGATGCATGAAAGGAAATCTAAGAGGCAGCTGGACTAAATACTCAATGCGAAACTATTTCTAATGCATGAAAGGAAATATATTTTATTGAAATCAAGAAAGACTACCACTAATTCTTAATCTATGACAAGGAAACTACTATCTAATCTATCAAATACTACAACAACAACAAAACTACCTTTTAAAACTATGAAAGCAAGAAACTATCTCTTCTAATCTACAAAAGCAAGAAACTATCTTTAATCTATGAAACACTCAAATATAATGTTCTCTTCTAATCTACAAAAGCAAGAAACTATCTTTAATCTATGAAACACTCAAATATAATGTTGGTGGATGTGTGAATGTCTTCGGTGTCAGATAATATCTCAATGGCACTTGAAAACAGAGTACAATTCAAGCGGTATGAGCTCAACACTAATCTCAATGGCAAAGTGAAAGGTATGGATTAAACAATCCAATGAGAATTTAGCCATGACAAAAATAATGTTAGATACCCTGCATATTCATGTATAAACCATCAACAACATAACAAGATCATCATTAGATTCCTGTACTATGTAAGCAAAACTAGATTCAACCATTAACTAATAAATGTAATTACATTTTAATTCTAGGAAAGGAAATTGCGTAAAACAAAACTATGCTATGTCTATTCTAACCATTCAAACTGCAATAAGGAAATAATTAAAAACATAAATTAAACTATGGAAGTAAATTAACAATCTACATTAACCAAGAACTAATTAAATGAGATCTATATAAAACTGAAATAAGCAATCTATAATCAAGAACTGGAATTAACTCTATCTATCCATCAATCCTTGTCAAAGAAAACCCAAATCAAACTATGTTCTATTCTAATTAAACTATGTTTTAAACTTTAACGATAAAATCATAAATCAAGCATAATCTAACATCTAAATGCACATGGGGTTAGTATAGAGACTTGCAAGTCTATTCCTAATCTACAAAATCAATGCATGTTAACACATCTTATCATTCTAACCTGCAAAAGAGAAACAAACCAATTAAGCTACAACAAACTAATCAACTCAATAAAAATATGCATGTACAGGAAAATAAAGAGAGCAATTAAATTATGGAATGCATGAACAACACACTAATAGTCACTAGACTACTGGTGCCCCCCCCAACAAGTCATGGTCACTCTCTAAAAGCACACCACGAACTCAGCAGGTCGAATTCACCATAAAAATCCAAAAACACAGTTCTGGCATAATCTGGCAATGTAAAAACTAAAAAGCAGAGTAAAAAGGTATTTGTTCCTATGACACTGATGTATCTGATGCTTAACTTATGTCTGACCATCCTAGTGGTATTTATAATCTTACAGACCAAGTGGTCGACCACAGGAGGGTCGAACCACTTCTAAATTCGACAAATTACAATAAATGATGCCCTAACTGATAAGAAAGAGTGAGCCAATAATATACCTCTTGAAAAACTTAAACTGAGTTGTCGAGAGCTCAGTAGCTGGAGGGGGCAAGCATGAACAAAACCCACGTGCTCGATTTGTCCATCACTGGCCGCCAATGCCATAACCGCCAAGTCACCTTCCATTTCTGTGCAATACGAAGTGATGGACAAAGTGCCAGATCATGTGTCAGAACGAGTGCCAAAATGAGTGCTGGATCAAGTGCTGGAACTAGAAGCATAGTGCATTTTTTCCCTGTAACACTAGAAAAACGTGAATTAGCTCTTGGAAATGATAAAACGTGATGAATTATACTTGATACAATCATTGAACATGAATTATACATACCTTATGTCGATCATACCGTTTTATCATAAAATTCTTCAAAAAGATCCTTCAAAAGATGAAAAACACATATGTACATGTGGAAAAAGTGTATAATAATCATCATGACTGTGATCATATCTCGGGCGCAACACAGATGCATCCATATTTATCCTAGATGCTTCTTTATTGTGCATTTCTCTTAAAGTCATCTGATAGACTTTATACTTTACTTGCCACATGACTTGGCTTGCTGATAGAATGTAATCTATTCAACTAGAATTGATCTAGTTATCCAACCAACTCAGGCACAAATCGACCAACCCATACATCTTTTAGATTTTATTTGTCGCAACCACTATCTCTGAAATTCCAGTTTTCAGTATTTTCATTTTCAGACTTGTACTCAGTCTATCTTCATCATCACCTCACTGCTGCAGAATTTTCATTCATTCCATTTCTTGCTCACATAGCAACATCCATTTAGGGTTTGTCCACTTATAACCATTCCGAGACCAATACATAACCTGTACTTTTCCTGGGCAGATGAAGACCTGCAATAAACTAAGTCATATCCTACATAGAGTTATATCATGAAACCATGATGGTTTCGATGATCCTATTCATTTTTATGTGCTTCAATGCTCGTAGGAGCATCAATAGGAATTCTTTTTAAGTCTTCCCTAATTTATCCTTCCCTTCTTTATTTTTAATTTTTCTTTGAGAAGGAGTTTCAATGGATCATTAAAATAAAATTGAAAAATTTCTGAGATAATCATCACTCAATTCTTCTGGTTGTTCTACTGTTGAAGGTTCATCATCAACGTCACTATTATGTGCACCAGAAACTTCTTTATCCTTGTTTTGAGAATATTCCTTTATTAATTTCCATTTGTTGGGTAATGGATAATCTTCTTGTATGACATTATCAAATTTTGGAATTGTGTCAGATTTTTCTTTAGGAGTTTTCATGTCTTGAGTTTGATCTACTTTATATGCATAGCTTTGATTATTATATTCCTTATTAGAAGTTTTACCCACCAACCTCCTATTATTAACTTCATCAATTTCAGGAGCAATATTTTCATCATCTTTCTTGTTTGATACTTTAGATTTTCTTTTCCATGTCTTCTTATTATGTCTATTAGGGTTTGTTTTTAGGGATTGCATTGGTAATCTACATTCTCTAGTTTTATGACCATAGTTGTTGCATTTTTTACATTCAATATTGAAGTTTTGCAAAGGAGAAAACGAGTTATAGTTTCTCTTCTCTGTCATGTACTTATTGTTCTTATATCTTTGGATATTTCTACGATTGTATTGTCCATATGATTTGCAGTGTACTGCCTTATGTCCAAAATTATTGCAAGAGTAACAATATCCAATAAATAGATGTTTAGGAGTATTCCTCCCAGTGATCATTTTCTTCCTGTCATTTTTTACTTTAGTAGGGAATGTTGATTTCTGTTTATTTGGAACAATGTTCAATAGTATCATATTTTCCTTATTATCTTCTCTTCTTAAGGATCCCTTTAGATCATCCGCATAGCTAATTGGTCTTTTGACATATCCTTGTGATGTAGAAGTTGATTCTTGGATGTATCCCAAACCAATCTTGTTGTTTGGTGATCTTTGACTACTGAGAATTTCATCCAAGATCTTTGAACTATTTCCAAATTTTGATCTCTTCTTTTCTTTCTCAAGTTCACTTTTTAGCAGCTTAATCT
>JZKD02S1777599.1:80470-91419 GCA_000966675.3 Picea glauca
TTCCATAGAGAATAGCCTCCTCCATTGAACAATGGTGTTTTGTTGTAAGAGATTCCCTCTTGTTGACCCATCTTCAGTATCTACCTTTCAGTTGTTAGACTGTGATGAAGGAACCCGCTCTGATACCAATTGTTGGAATATTAAGAGGGGGGGTGAATCAATATTACCCCTTTTTAACAATTAGAAGTTACTTTATATAGTTTATTGATTACCACAATAAATCAACAATGAATTGTATGTAAAATCAATTATAAATATATTTAATAGGAATTTTATAAAGAATAGTGAAGGATACCAATCCTTTTAGAGCACCAAATCTAGGAGACATAAATCCCCTTCTTCAGGCCGACACCAAACCTAGGAAACACCAACTCCCTCGCCTTTAGGGCACCAAACCTAGGGAGCACCGACTCCCTTGTATTTAGGGCACCAACCCTAGGGAGCACCAACTCCCTTAAATTACACTTAAATGATATGAATCCTTTTGTGGTCCTCCCTTCCACCCTCACTTCATAAGAATCATCAGTTCTTCTTCTTGGACTCTGTTGTTGTTTTGATCTTCTAATCTAGACTACAAAGATGCTTTCTTCTCACCATTCTTTCTCATTTATATATTTATCTTCGAACTGGTGTGAGATTTGAAACATTGTGTCCCTTTGTTTGGACCATCACACCTCTTCATTTTAACAATAACAATAATCACTATTATTATTCAAACATTATTGTTAATTATTTAGTTCAGTGAGAGTGCTTTTCGTAAATCAATCACAGGTATGGATTGATTTCTTTTTAACTCAATTCCATGTCTATGCAAATATTTCAGAAATTGAGTTCTGTAGAGGCGCTTCCTTGAAACCATTTATATGTGACCATATGCGCAAAACCACGAGCTTATTAATTTAAGCGTTGCATCTTCTTTTACCCTTATTTATTTATTCCATACGACCGCAGGTGGTGACCAAGCACTAGGCTAAGTGAGTGCTTGATCACTTATCAAAATCAACGATCACGTTTTAATATCACAATGAGATGGACGATTATCATTTACTTCAGAACTTCGACTATTCGTGGCTCCTGGACTCTGGAGTAGCAATTCTTCCGAAGTGATTACCTACTGAATAAGTTATAAAGCGGTGGTGAATGATTGTTTTTGGTTAACACCTCCACTTACGCTATCCTTCCACTATGCTTGATCATCGGTTGAGAACGCTCCCAAAGTAGATCAACGGTTAGCGTTACTTCATGATTTATGATTACTCTATATTTCCACTATAATTGATCAATGATTATGACTTAATACAAGGTTGAGATGGACAAACACTATTTACTTCGAGACTTTGGGGGTCCGAAGGACTGGGTAATTATTGTTCCAATTTCCATCAGAGTTAGTCAGCGCTGGAGTTGGCTGTCTCCTTATCTGACAATTGAGAATGCCCCTGAAGGTATCTTAGATCAACGATCAACGTTGACTTCAGCCTTCGGTGCTTCGGGTGATTTCTCCTACAGAGGTCATCAATCTTACGAAGTACATTTCGCTGAAGTAGATCAGATGGTTGGATTTTACTTGCATGATGAGCGGTTCTTGTTCATTTCAGAACTTCGGGACTTCGAGCATTTGCTAGTGGTGAAACTCCCAAAGTACATACTCCCTGAGTGACGTAGTTGCTGACGTCACTTGTTGACGTGGCACTGATTGAGTGGATTCCATGTGTCACTTATATTCGTGACTTACCCATACCTGAAATGCCAACTGCACCTTGAAACTTGCCATCATTTGATTGTGCCACGTGTCCTTGCTGACGTGGATCTCCTCATGTGGAACATGTTCTCCTCCTGGATCTAACAGTTTCCATAACTCCCAAAATGTATCTTATATTGACGGATGAGAATGAATTCGTCCTTCGATGCTTCAGGTGAATTTACATGTTCTCAACCCTTTTCTTCCAAAGTGGTCAGCGCTAAAGTTGACCACTATTCTGATCCAATGATCATCATCTATTGTCTAGATCTGATGGTCCTCATTCACTTGATAACTTTGGGGCTTCGACCTTCGTCTTTTTTGATCCTATCCTTCCACTTTACTCGATCCAATAGTTGGTGTATTATTTGAAGTGTTCCTTGGATCAGATGACTCATGTCCACTTTGGGACTTCAACCTTTGGGTAATCTTGCCCATTTTGGGCTTCTTTTCTTCGGAGTAGTCAACCTCGAGGTTGACTGTTGTTCTACTCAGATGTAATCCAACGTCTAAGATATCTTCCAAAGCTCCCGCTTCAGATCTGTCAGTTGAGATCTAATTCTTCTGACTTCCCCTCGATCTGACAGTCCTGATTTATCCTGAAATCTACATCAACAGACATGATTCTTTTCCTTCTTTATGCAGGTTTCCTTTATGAACCTACAGTTGGGTTTGCATCTGAATTCTGGATGAATGTCTCTTGTTTCTTGATCTTTTATAAAGGTCTCCCTTGTTCAATAAGATTTTCTCCTATGTGATTTCTGCAGCGCTATCTCTCTTGAGCTTTGATCATAGGATCATTGCTGATCCTATCGTGATCAACAATAATAACAAAATGCTTTAGCCTTAAGGTGCTTTTCTTCTGCCAATCTTTAACATACTTTTCCTCCTGAGATTAACCTTGTTGTTCTGCTGCATTCTCTTTCCATAATAGACCCTTCATTACACATGGACAGACCTTATTGGCCATCCTAACACTAATGCCATCTGTATAACTGTTCATGACTGATTCGTGTTTCCGTCATAACAACTTATCATGACTGTTGAAATCAATGAAAATATGTCCAACACCCCCGAGTTTCATAGGAAAATTTTGGTAGAGGCCTTTTGGTTGCAATGGAAAACCATCATATTCCCTAAGAGTGATGGCAGAAGGGATAATCTCGAGTGAGCTGAGTTGTTGACATACTATTTTGGACATGATACATGTGGATTCCCCTTCATCGATGATGCCCCAATGGATTGTTTTGTTCTAAATATTAAATGGGATCTGGAAAGATACTAAAGAGAAGAGGCATGGTTTAGCTTTATCCAGGTCAAAGGTAATGAGTCAACTGTTAGATGGGTCAACTGCCCCAAATGTTGAGAGTAAGGATTTCCTTTGTGAAGGACAAGTTTGCAGGACTTCCAAGATAGACATGGCCGCAGGATATTGGGCCAAATTGTCGACTAGGTTATAAATATGGCTTTCTCTATCATGTGAATTATGTACATTCTTCCATAGAGGTATGTGTGGTGTAGATTCCATGTTAGGACGTGAGATCGTTAAAGGTTGTCCTGCTAGAAATTGGGGTGCTTCCAACGCGGTCGAATTGGAATCGGGAGGCACACCATATTGGAAGAAACATCTTTGTAGGAGGATTTCTTCTTCAATGGTGAGGAGGATACTATGATATGCATGATTCCTAGGTTGGGTTTACCCCGTGTTAGGATACTACCCTATTTGTTGTGAGGTAGGGACAACTTCCTGTTGAGTATTTATCACTCCTTGATTAGGTATTAGGTTCTATAGAACCATTGGTGTTTGAGGTTGTAGATAGTTTTGTGGAACATGCTAAGGGCCTTGTGGGGCAAGGGGTCTCTTTGTGTTCATGATTTCTTTCATTCACTTGTAGTTAATGATTTGGGGGCAGTGGTGAGTATAATTCCCATATTCACCACATAAGGTGCAAGGGAAGTTGGTTTGAAGGTTATTGTTCTTCCCTTGACATTGTTTCCCATTAGTGTTACCCCCATTCTGATTTTGGTTATCGGGATTTTGAGTTCCCACTGCTTGAGGGTTTTTTTGCTAGGTGTTTCCCCCTTGTCCTTGGTTGGTGTTATTCTTATTGTTCCCTTTCTTCTTGACATTGTTTGACTGAGTAGAAATATTTTCCATGTTTAACTGTTCAAAATATTGAACCTGTTGTATGGGAGAAGGTTGAATGAAATTGACACCATCCTGTTAATGTCCTTGTGGTGGGGAAACACATTGAGGAGGACCCAAGAAAGGGTAATACATGTTACTCTGTGGGGGAGGTCTGTATTGGTTGCAGGAGTTTGATGTCCCTCCTCCACTCTTGGGGTTATATGAAGGTGTTGGGGATGGACCTAGAATCAGTGCTTGAACTAGATTCACTAATGGTGCAGGGGCATGTCCTCCAAGTGTGGGAGTAGGAGGGACCATGAAAGTGGGGTGAGTTATGGGAGGATTAAAATATGGAGTCCCACCGTAAGGGTTGGGATATTGGTTGATACAAAACGTGGGTATCGGTTCACCATAAGCGTTAAAATGGTCCATGGACCCAATTATCCCATATGCATCATGTGATGCTCCTGGATTATCTTGACCAAATGGCAAGGGGCGAGGAGCATCTAGTAACATCGAATAAAGGTATCCCAATTGAGAGTGAATTAGATCAAACTATTGGGACTTGGTAATGGTTTCACCTTCAGTTTGAGGCATGATGGTGACCACATCCTTGGTGATGACTAGAAATAGTGATTTAAGGAACCAATATAGTCTTTGTTGTGGGGTGGTATCAACCTTGCATAGGCTTTGCCTTCTATTCCATTCATGGATGTGAATCACGATATGAGTAACAATGGTTTGTTTTATTTTGGAGAGAATATCTAAACCAATATCATGGTGAACAAGAAGTTGGAAAAATGATAGGAAGGCCTTGGCCAATGTTTCAAAAGTCGTATGGGACCCAAATTTCTCATCCACGTACCATTTTTCATATGGGTCGGTGAGGGTTCTTCCATGATGCTATTAGAGGAGAACCATAGGTGAAATGTCATGATGTGATTAACTGGGTCATCGCCTAGTTTCCCCTCAAACTTATGGATGTCAGAAGGTAATTTGGTGGGCATGTTAGACCAAGTTGCATAATGAAAAATGGGGTCATTAGTGAGTTTTTCCAAATCTGGAATATTTATAGATGCAAAGTATGGAAAGTTGGGAGTTGTTCCAACCATGGTGTGTGAAGGTTGATACCTAGTTCCTTGTGAGGAAGGTTGGAAACTTAATCCTTGAGAGAAAGGTTGAGCTCCTACTCCTTGAGAAGGAGCACCAGTAGATGGTTTGTTTGGGATATTTGTGCCAAGCAAGGTAGAACCAAGTAAGGTTGATGATAATATTGCCACACCTAAAGGTGAGTGGGAAGGTTGAGCCAAACTGTCGACAAAATTTAGGAAACTTACTAATATTGGAGGGAGGTTAAGCAAGTGTCTATAACGATGGGGATTCTGTGGTTCCCCTATTATTTTGGACTAGATAAAAGGTGTGTGTGTGAATAATGATGAGAGAAATCAATGAAAAAATGATTTTGTATTTGTCCTATCATAACAATATCACTCAGAGATGCATGTAATCAACAATTAACATCATACATAAATAAATTAAAAGAAAAATGCATACTAGGTAGGTTTTATCTATGTGGGAGAATAACAAATAAAATTGCACATATCCTAAGAACTTAGTGTTCTTCCTCTCAAAACAATTTTAGGCCTTCCAAAAGCACTCAACAGTGAGACATGAATCCACCAGAAGAGAAACTAGTGAAGGTATGAATAGCCAATTATAACAAGGGGCAAAGGGGGAATATCCTGAAAGCACTGGCGATATTTCCCAATAGTCGTTCAAAATCTAACTAAGGTGCAGTTGCAACCCACAATCGCCACATGGGTGGAAAATCATAGTTTTGGTCACTAAGTTACCTCAATTAAGCATAATAGGGGACTCTCGGCCTAAGAAATCGGTCATGGGCCAGGTAACCTCTCAAGAGATGGGTGGCTTAATGAGGCATGCATGAAACAACCAAACCTCTACATTCGCCCCTTCACGAGTATATCCCTGCCTTATGGATTTGGAATGTTTGACTTGGATAATTTTGGATTCCTATTTAGTCAACTTATAATTTTCAATGTGAAAGAGTATAATGAGGGGGTTGTTTGGATTCCTACACCCAATATCCTAACTTATACTTAAATGAGTTTTTAATGGTTGAATAGATGATGAAGTAGGATGAGAGACTTGGGTCATGGAACGATCTCCTTGAGTTTAAATGGTGTTCTTTGAGAAATATCCAAAGATGTCTTGAGTCTTTCCGATCCTCTTAGATTGATTGTGGGTGCAAGGACGAGAGCATACTTTGACTTCAATCATCCAATAGAAATTTTCATGTGTGGTGAGTGATTTTGTGTGCAAGAGGTGAGATAGTGTCAAAAATATTTTTAATAAGTTAAGATGTAACGTTGTACGATATTGACATCGTGGGGTCCTTTAATTTTTTTTTTTAACTAACTTACTAGATGGTTTTTAGACAAACCTTGCGGAATTCAAAATCCCTAAATCACTAACAATATGGACATGTGGGTCCTTATTGATATTTTAACTACCTAGGTTGTTGTTTAATCTAAGAAAATTGAAACTTCTCCTAGATTGCAAATCATTGGGACATGTGGGTCCTTACTGATCTTTTTAATTCCCTAAGTTGTTGCTTGCTTTATGAAAAAATTGAAAATATCCTAACTTGCAAATATTTGGGCATGTATGGACCCTTTACAACTTTAAGGTTTGTTTCATACATCCAAAGAAAACTACTAGGTTCCCAGGAGGGCCTTGGCCCTGCCTAAATGATGATTTTCTATAAGGAGATGCAACTTCTTTAGCCACCCTTTTCTGATTTCCCAAGATCACTCAAGGGAGTGTGAGGGAAAGAGAAAACTAAGAGTGTCACAATTGGTTCCTAGTCTAGAGCGATTATTAATGGTTATGAAAGCAAAATTTTTACTAAGAATTCAAATTCTCTAATTGGCCATCCATGCGGAAACAAAAAGGAAAGGGTTGTGGTTTCTTTTAGTCCTTTTAGTGTCTAGGTTGGTTAATTATATATGAAATAAATACTTCTAAGTATGATTCTTCTACTTTAAGAAGTGATAGAAATGAAATCATAAAGTCTACTTGATGAAACCAATTCAGAAATATCTGCAAACAGTGAGAAAGAAAAGGTCTGCACAAGATGTAGAGGTATCCATCATGCCAATTGTGTAGAGTGCACAAATGGCGCAAACAACGCGACTAAAACACAAAGAAACTATGCTAATAAAACATGTATTTGTGATTGTTTCTTCGAAACTTGTGCTAATGAAAAACTATGGTCGAGAAGGAAATTTTAAATGAAATTCTACTAACCAAAAGCTTGATTGCTTGGTTTGAAAGCTTACATAGGCTAGTTTAAGAACCTTCATACACAAAACAATGATAAGAAAATTTCTAAAGGCTTAAATAGGGAGAAATTTGATTCAATCCCTACTGGAGTTGCCAAACTATTTTGGTTGTTTTGTCACTTGGGTGAGAAGAAAACCAACCACTAGGGTACCTTGTCAAGCTAGGAAGGCACCACAGTAAAATACTAGTTGGTTAGTAGGCCAAAAAACAAAGTAAATAAGAAATAAACAAGGAGAAAATACAAACTAAAAACATGCATAAGCTACAACACAAAACTAAAAATTAGAACAAGTTGAGATGGTCACCAATGGATAAACTTGCATTAGTAACACTATAGAGAAAGGAAGGGAACTTATGAGTTCCTCTCTTCCTCCTTGGGAGGGTCCTGGTAGTCCCCATTGTAGAGTGTCTTCTCCTCTTACAATATGATAATGGAAATGAAGAATTACAATCAACTTCTCAAGAGGTGAGAAGATTGGCCTTTGCTATGGATGTTGGAAAGATTCTATGAGAATAGTGGACTCTCAAGAGGCAATTTAAACAACATAACAATACACTTTAACCCTTGATTTAGTGCGCACCCCAATCTTGTATTTATAGGATTCATTCAAGATTTTTCCAAACTAGTTTGCAATGTGAATAGGGGTCCTTCATGTAGGTACTTCCCCTACTCTTTAAATGGCACCTATGCTATACTTAGACCTAGATTGGATGACCTCTCATAATACACCTAAGTTGAGGGTGTGTTAGTGATCCAAATGGATCTCAGTGGCCATCCAACTTTTCCATTAAATCACCATTTTGAGCCTGTGGTTTTGATAAACCATGATATTCACCCTTTTGATGGGGAATGGAATGTAATGCCATCTTCATTTGTTAATTACAACCATCATGTAATGATTTCCTAGTGGTCTTATGTACATGCCTACAACATAGCGTTAATGTACCAGATCTCATTAGAACTCCGCAGTTAAGCATGCTCAGGCTAGAGTAGTACTTGGATGGGTGACCGCCTGAGAAGTCCTAGTGTTTTACATGCCTATGGAATTTTATAAAATTAGTCCAATTTATCTCACATGCATCATGGGAATTTTTCTGCTCTCACTCTCTCATATATAATTGAGCTGAAGAAGGCCCTTTAAGCATGCAATGGAGTGTGATTTAAAGCTTGTTGTGAATGAAGCATAACCAACATCTCTTTTTATTTCAGAGATAGGCTACCCCATTCTGTCAGTTTGTGTTCTACGGTGTTTTTCTCTCTTATTCAGTAATAGAAGTTGGGTTTCAATGTATTTCTATGTTCTCTTCTATATTTTTGTGTATTTCATTATTATATATTGGTTATATTTCTGTCTTCATATCATTCTCAAAATAATCCAGATCAATGGTATCAGAGCAGGTCCCCAACGAGGTTAGGGTATAGATATTTGGGTCTCGAGCTAGTTTCGCTTGAGGACAACCACTCTTGATAGCCCAAGCAAGCTCCCATGGCAGAAGGAAAGAGAGATGACAGAGCATGAGATCCTTTCAGTATGTTTCTCAAGGAATCCCTCATGCAACGAAGGAACGAGATGATGGACAACTTTGCTCAGATCCTTCGAAGACTACCGATGGTAGTAGCTGAGGCATCTTCGACAAACAACCATTTCGCAAGTGCGACACACTTCAAGGTACAACTCAATTTTGATATCCCCTTATTTGAAGGCCAGATAGATGCAAATGCTCTAGAAAAATGGTTGAATCTGCTAGAAGGTTATTACTCTATCTAAAATTTTTCCGACTGTAAAAAGATCACCTTTGTGCTCCTTAAATCCCTTCCCCATGTCAGAGCTTGGTGGGAAGGTTACTGGGAGAGGTACAACACTGATGAATATACACTATTTGGGAGAGAACCCACTTGGACGGTCTTTGTATATTCCCTAAAGGAGGAGTTCTACCCTGTTGGAAACTATGATGATCAATACATGAGATGGACAACTCTGCATCAAAAAGGAGACCAGCCGGTGAGGGAGTACGCCAACATATTTCATACCTTGAGCTCAAAGTTGGGTATAAAAGACTCTGAGAAACACATGGTTTTGAAGTACTGTAGTGGTCTACACAGGTACATCCAAACATAGATGGATTTCTTGGACATCTCCTCACTGGGAGATGCTTATCGATATGCAGTCAAAATTGAGTAGAAATTCAAGAAACAAAGTAAGTGGGAGAAGCATGGACAAATCAAGGAAGGCCAACCTCAAGAGAGCCAGTCCCAGATGTAGGAAAACAAGGGTAACATGAAGTCTAAGAAAGACACTAGAAAGTGGTGTGAGTTCCACAAAAACCCTTGGCACAACATTGATGAATGTCACTCAATACAGTAATTGGTGGTCGAGCTCAAAGACAAAGAGACGAACCCCAACTTGGACCTTGATTCAAAAAATAATAAAAGGAGACAGATCATTGATGAAGAACCCACTGCTTCTATCACAACTACAACAATCCAACCATAAGAGGATCCTGAGGAGGGGGAGTGACTCTTTCATTCACAGATGTGGGTAAAAGGGACCCCACTGCATTTTATTGTTGATAGAGGAAGCCAAAAGAACATCATCTCAGCAGAGATTGTCAAGCAATTGGATTTCCCAACAACACCACACCCACAACCATACAACATTAGGTGGCTTCCCCAAGGTCAAGATCTTCATGTCAACCAACAGTGTCACCGGTCATACGACATCAAGCCCTTCAAAGATGAGGTATTGTGTGATGTTGCCGCATTGGAAATCTATGATGTTCTATTAAGCTAGCCATATATGTGGAGGCATCATGCTATTTATGAGTCTCGACCCTGTAACGTGATTGTTACTCTGGGGGGTTATCTATACAGGATACCATAGGTAGTTCCAACTATTTCCCCACCAAAACAATGCCACAAAGTAATCTCTCATACTGCAAAGTTTAACCTCTTCACAATCTGATCAGAAGGTGAACAAAAGGATACTGCAACCATTGCAGCCCCAACCCAAGACATTTCTATCCAATAGAAGTAGATGAATAAGATTGTAGAAGAGTCCCAAAATGTTCTTGTTGCACCTATGGGGGTGCCTCCACACTGCCCAGTCAAGCAAGGTTATAACAGAACCCTTCATACTTTTCATGCTGCATCTTCACCGACAAATTCCTCCCACACTTAGGTAGATCATGCATCTAGATTGGTTGAACAGATCCAACCCCTCCAACAACAGGTTCATGAAAACCTTCAACAAGCTAAACATAACAACTTCTTCAACAAGGCAAGCAACACACCAAGCTTCATATTTAGCATAAGTCTCCCCATCTCCCATGGGAACTTGACGCAATGGGGACCATTTCTTCCTAAGGGGGGAGGAATGATCCAAATGGATCTTGGTGGCCATCCACCTTTTCCACTGAATTACCATTTTAAGCCTGTGGTTTTGATCAACCATGATATTCACCCTTTTGATGGGGAATGTAATTCCATCTTCATTTGTTAATTACATACGTCATGTAATGATTTCCTAGTGGTCTTATGTACATGCCTACAACATAGCGTTAATGCACCGGATCCCATTAGAACTCCGTAGTTAAGCACACTCAGGCTAGAGTAGTACTGGGATGGGTGACCGCCCGGGAAGTCCTAGTGTTTTACATGCCTATGGCATTTTATAAACTTAGTCCAATTTATCCCACATGCATCATGGGAATTGTTCT
>JZKD02S1777621.1:33673-44151 GCA_000966675.3 Picea glauca
GAATATACAACCATGAGACTCGATCATAAGCTTTGGATAGATCCAATTTTATAATAAAGGTTGTTAGCCTTTTTGTTTTGATTGTGTGGAGTGCTTCTTGGGCCACCCCAAGCCCATCATGGATCTGTTGACCATTTAGAAAGTCAAACTGTTATGGAGAGATTGCCTTTGAGAGGATTGGCTTTATCCTTCTTGCTATTACTTTGGCTATGATTTTATATATGGCATTGCAAAGAGAAATTGGGCTAAAGACCTCAAAAGAATTTGGATCATCCTGTTTTGGGATCAGTGGAAGGAAAGTTGAGTTGAAGGCTCCAAGGACTTTCCCTGAGCTTCTTGACTCCTCTACCTCTGCCAACAAATCATCCTCCAAGTGCTCATAAAATTACATATAGAATTCTATAGGCCAACCATCCGGACCCGAACTTTTTTTTTAATTGGAAAGAATATACTACCTCCTTCAACTCCTCCTTTGATATTGGGACCATCAAATGGACATTTTGATTGTCCTCCACGAATTTGGGTAGATAGGAGGAAATTCTAATAATTTCTGCTATATTTTCCCCTTCTGGTTCCATAAATAAAGACTGAAAATGAGTTGTACCAACCTCAAAGATCTCTTGGAAACTTTTAACTTTGATACCTTCAACATTTTGTATCTCCCAGATAGTGTTCATGCTTTTCTTTATGTTTGCAAAGTTATGAAAGTATCTGGTATTGTCATCTCCTTTAGCATCTTGGGTGGCCCTGTTTTTAAGTCTCCATTGAGAGCTTTTCCAATTTAAAAGTGCCCTTTTTGAGTCCTCCAACCTCTCAAGGATTAGCAGATCATCTTCACTAAAAATGCCATTGGAGTTCAACTCATAGATCTATTTTATATGAGATTCTTCTGCCTGTGGGTCCATTGACTTCTATTTTGTTTATCCTTAATCCATTCTTTTTTTAGCCTCATGAACTCCTTTAAGGATTCATAGAATTGGAACATAGCCGCCCCCATCATTTTCACTGTTTGACATGCTTCCACTCCCGAAGTGCCATCTCCTTGTAGTCCTCATCCTGTAGCCAGTTATGATCGAATTTGAATGGGCCTGGGGGTGATATATATTTGTTTATATATAGACACACGCTAGATTATTTCTATCGCTGTGGCAAGTTTGCCTTGCTGCAATCTGGGAGTATCAATTTCTGTAGCTGATTTCCAATATTCAAATAAAAATCTCTTGACTAAGAAGTTACGAGTGGAGGGTATCTATTCCGCCAAAGTTACCCAAGACTTGCACTTGGTCCCAATGTCAAGCACAAACACAAACACAAACACAAACACAAGCAAAGCAGCCCAGTAGGGGCAAACATGTCATTGGGCAGACTTGAACCTTGGTGCGGGCATTAACAACACCCCACTTTCACGTATCAGGCAAGCCCCTGTTGACACAAATGGATTATTTGAAGTTTCTTCCACTCGAAGTTGTTAAATGTCTTGATCTGAAGCTACCTACTCCTGTTTTTTCTGATTTTTTAAGGCGTCCATCTCAAATCTTTACTACTACTGGCTTTAAGCTCCAACATTGTAAACATTACTCCCTTAGCCTTGAATCATAGAATTAACATCGTCTAGTAAGCGTATCATTATGTTTATTAGGTATATTATTAGATAATTAAGTGACTTTTGGCACAATGTCATAAAATCACTTATCATATAATTAAACAAGGTAAAGACATGTAATGTGTAATTTACTTTTAAGTTATGCCTTAAAACAATGTTAGCTGGTGGTTGTACAAGTGTTGCTCTCTTGGCGGAGTTGAAATTTTTTACATCTCCTTTAGTGAATTATGCTATCTTTGTCTGTGCAACTTTATACTGCACATGTGCATAATTTAATATGGTATCAAAGCCAAGTACACCATTGGCATCTAGGAGGTTTAGAATTGATCTGTAGGGCATCTGGGGCCATAGTAAAAGATTAAAAATCAGTGTGAGCTCATTAATGGAGGTGTGGCTAGGAATTGTGGAAGACAAGAAGTAGGTGTGTGAGGCAGCAAGCTAGATAGGTAGTGAATCATTGAGTCACACAAACAATGAGGGCACCTCTTCAAAATCACACAGGATATGAAAAGGTAGAGTCACCCCACGAGAAATATATTTGGTTTATTAAGGATTAATATTTTAATTATATTCCCAAGTCTAAACTTAGGAAATTGATCAAATTAGAAATAAATAAATGAAATATAGTGTAGGCTTTGACGACCTTGATGGAGAAAAATATTTCCGATGATGACACTCCAAGGAGGTTGGTGGCTATTGACAACAACAAAAAGAAATTGGATTAATAAAATCTAGCAGAAAAATAATAAGAGGCAGCGACAAATCAGATGAGTGGAAGACAAAGGCTAAAGAAAACTGAGTAGATTAATGACGGCCTGCTTCAAATTAGCTATGCTAATCATTCTTAAATTGATTCTTTGACCGGAGTAGTGAATTGATAACTTGGGAATTTGCTGTGATGATTAGTCCAAGGATGTACAAAAGAATGGATTTGATCTTCCTCTTTCTCAGGCAGGCTCTCAACATCTCTGTCAATTGTAGCACATGATATTTAACTTCTAAAGATGGTGATGGACACTCTGAGAGGTGTGGAAAAATTATGATGAATACCATTAGACCTCATGTTTCTGCTGCTGTTGTGTTTATTCCCGTCATTAAGTGATATGAGGGAAGGTTGCAATTGCTTAGGTATAGGTAGAGAGGCTGCCTACAAGAAAGGTAAGGTTGAAGATTTCCTGGGTACAGAGGTAGAGAGGACGCCTCCATGAAAAGATTGGGTGGCAGCTTTATTAAATAATTCTTTGATATTGTAAGAAATGTAGAAGAGATAACAGCCTGACTTCAGCAATACGTAGGCCACGTCACAAGGGAGATGTCACATAGAGGTGGGGAAGAGAACTCTCAATCATATTGCGTAGAAGAAACAGAGTTGAAAATGTTGAGAGCAAAGCTTTTGTAGCATCTCTAATTTAACTTACGGTGGATCTTGAGCTTGTGTCTTGTAAAGTGGTTGATGAAGGTATTGCTAATGAACAAATGCTGAACATCAGAAGGCATGGAGAAGGCTACAAAAGTCCTAATAAAAGTGTAATTATGGGCTCAACTTCAAGTACATAGGGAAATTAGAGGATGGTATGATCAATGGCAAAAGAGCATATATTGAAGAGCCATTTACTATTATGCCGATAGAAGAGCAAGTTGAGTAAAAAGATCGTCAGATTGTAAGTAATGGGTTCATCAACAATTGATTGGGCTGACTGACTATATGAAAGGAAGTTGTGTTGGTGGTTTGTAAGTTCTTCACCTCGGACAGAACCTATTCCTATAAGGATTATATACTATTATTTTTTAAATGCAACTCAATTGAAGATCAAAACATTTTGTAATTGGAGTAAGCTTTCCTGGGTTGAGTTTTGAGCATTTCTCTTTGTACCAAGTAGTTTGAAATAAGAGGGTTGCATTAAAATAGACATGCTTTTGAAAGTAATTATTACAAATATATATTTTAGCATGTAGATATTGAAGTGAAACTTGGTTTTGGTTAGTTACCTTTTAATGGATTAGCATATAAAAATGGAGCAGAGGTCTCTATTTAACAGGTCAGAATTAATTACCTGAAATGTTTTGAAGACAGACATAAATTGTTAGAGAAGAACCAGAGAAGAACAGATTAGTGGAAAATGGTCTTCTCTTGGTGTTTAAGAAGAATTATCTTTGTGATTATGGGTATTTTATTTGTCTTTGAATTACTTAGTATTTAGTTGTTTTTTACCACTGCATTAGTTTGACAAAGATAACTATATTAACTGTAAAGGTGACCTTTGTTCTTGGGCGTTTCTAATTTCTACAAGTTAATATAGAAATAGTCATGGCATTCTATTTTATAAATATGTTTTCTATATTATATGCATAAATGATCTTCCCCTGAAACCCTTTATAGTGTATGTGAAAAAGTATCCTGAAGAGTCAACTACCTCCTGAACTGTATTTGGAGTCTGGACATTAAAGTGTTGAATTTGCTAGTGATTTTCATATATTATTTAGAGAATAGGATCCGTCTCACTTAAAAAATGACACAGGTAAGTTTTTGAACCTATCCTAAGCAAATTTTTGTTAGTAAATACTACTTTTTAAATTTTTTTACTCTCCTATAAACTCATCTCTTGCCATTTTCTGGGATTCAATCTAAGGGTCATGGTAATACATTTTTATATATCATGTCATTTAGTGGGTTGCGCTCTTTAGTGAACTTGCAAGTTGCACCTTTTCATTCTTGTTGTTTTAATTGGTCTTGCTTTTATAACTTGCCAATTTGATTTGGATGTAGAGCATGTGGTTTTAGTTTACTCTTCATAGTTCTGTCTCATGATTTACTTCCTAGTTTTGGATCCTCCCTCCTCTTTGTTGCTTTCTAGACTATTATATGCATGTAAAGGGACAAAAGTTTTTTTCTTCTCTATAGATGTGAATAGTATTGACAAATGTGCACTACCTATATGCTGTTTTACTACAGCAAACAAGAGTGCACCTTCTAGACACAGAGGCTTTCCAAGATACATTTGGGCCGAAGCGTAAAAGGAAGCGCCCAAAACTTTTGGCAGATGACTATGAAACTCTAGTTCAAAAAGCTGCTGGGTCACAAGGTGAGTTTGAGTATTTACATGTTCTATGGAATGAAATGTTTTGAACACAATTGTAACTGAATTTTGACATTGATAGAGGTTTTTGATATTTTGAGATATTCCTATCTAAAAATGCTTTAAAGTATATACTAAAAGGCAATGACTTGGAAAGAAAACTATGTGTCCAAACTATCTAAAATGAACTAATGATCTTCATAGTCTTCCCAAAACAATTAGTAATCAATTCCTGAAGTAATATGGATATACAATAAACGAATAAAATAGTATATAAGCCAACAATAATATAATTTTTAATTAAAAAATCCATAATATTAAAACTAAATTGAAATATACATCACCTCTTTCCATCTCACTAGAAAGTCAAAGAACTTGGAAGTTGATTAGTATCAAACATTGGATGGTAGGATCCCATTGGCCCTTGAATTTGGGAAGACATTCCTTGTCTTGGAAAGAGAAATAACAAAGTAACTTAAAAGAGATATCTTTAACTTTTAAAATTCAGACTGTCATTGTCAGATATGGAATCTGGAGAGTTTGGAATTTGAGAAGCAAGGCCATATTTGAGATTAGAGAGTTCGATATCTGAAAGAACATGATAAAGATAATGGCATTGCTTTTGAAGCTAGTAAGGTCCGAAGTCTTAAATAATTAGAGGTCTGTTAGCTAGAAAAGGTTAGTTGGCTTCAGAGATGGACCTTTGCAGAGAGAGCAAATGGTGAAAATAAGAGGAGTACGTGAATTTGAGAAACAAATAATGTTTTCACTACCTACTTTGATGGACAAAAGGCAATTTAAGGAGAGTTGGGGTAGGGGTCTTGTTTGAGGTTCAGATAGAAATCACTGTTTTGCTTAGGAATTGAGTTTAGGTATCACTGCTAATAATTAAGTTAAAGCTTATGTCAAGTTAAAACAACTAGAACTTGCTTTAGAAAGGGGAATTTCAAATCTTAAATGAATAGGCGACTTGAAATTATTTACAAGGATACAAGAGAATAAAATCAAGCCATCTAATAAATATGAAATGGACAACTCTCCAAATAACATGATTAAAGCAGTGTTTTGAAGTTTTAAAATTTACACATATAACAAATTTACACATATAACTGGAAATTTGAATGTAGAGCTGAATAAGTGGGTGAACCAAACTTCTATAAAGGGAGTTGGTCCATACCATACACAAATATATGTCCTAACCACATTTTTATGCCGAGTTGATTTCTCATGATTCCTCAAGTTTGATGTTGGCAAAGATTTTAAAAGAAACTGAAATTATTATTTCATGCAGCAAACCCATAATGACTTTGACAATATGCTTGGCTGCAAAAACCTACACTTTAAGAAACTGAAATTACTGTAATAATACTGTCATCTACCCAAAGATTATATGGTAAAGAAGATCTTTTTAGTCTTGGGATTTTTAATACATGTTGGAAACTTGGACTAGTTATAATGCTAATTCAGTTAGAGTGTTTTTAATGGGCAGATGACTTTGAAAGCCAGCCAAGGGACCAGACTAAAATGGAAGGAAGTGGAGATGATGGTTTTAGAGACTTAGTGAGGCACACCATGTTTGAAAAGGGACAGAGCAAACGTATTTGGGGTGAACTTTATAAAGTTGTGGACTCCTCGGACGTGGTTGTGCAGGTGAGCGTTTCCATAACATCTATTTAATGGCAGTGGACATACATTCTATTCTATTGTTAGAGTAGTAATGCATGCTCTTGCATGACATTCTAGATTCAAAGGATCATATGTGTATTTGCAGTGAACTTTAAAAAGTTAGTTTCAAAATGTTGTCTTGCTGGTGAGTATTTCCAGAAAAAGTATGAACTGGAATGCATGCTTTGACTATTGCAGTTAGATTCACTGGAAGTGCATGCCTTACTTTGCAGCAAGATTCAGTGGACACTTGCTGTTTCTTTGTATTGCTAACTCTCAGCCTGTTTCATCATAGATATCGGATTCACTCTTAGATGTGGTATGATTGGCAGTGAGTGGCAAACAATTTAGCTGAAGTATGGCTAGCTTTAACAGTCTTGTAATCGTTGTCACAAACATGAAGATGGGATGAATAATATAAGAAGACCACAAAGGCAGAAACCCATAACAAGTGGATCGAGGAGGTCAACAATGTGGGTTATGAGCAACCCAGCTCTGTACTTAAAAAATTGGGTTATTGATATTGAAATCTTGTCAGATTAAGCTTGAATATGGCTCAGTGTACCGTCCAGTCCAAAGTTACAAGACTTGGAAATGAAAAAGACTTGGCGAGGCAGAAGAGTCAAGAGGTTGACTTGGATCAGGGAAAACTTGACATGTACAAAAATATCAAGAAACACACATATTTTGATGTAAAAAACGTTTTTCATTGGTATTCAATAAACCCATGTCCATACAATGCACAATATCAATAGATACTGAAAATTTCATGGATACAATATCTCATGTATGATGTGAGTCTAAAAATGATAAAAATGGGGAACTGGGAGCCTCTGTTTGTGCTATCTATAAAGTTCACCATATATTAAAAATCAAGAAGTTTTTCCCATGTTTTGGGCTGCTTGAGCCTCAAGGTTCTCCAAGTCCTCAAGGCGAAACAAAGGAGGCTCCTCTTATACAACAAACCAATCTGATGTAGGATCTACATCGTCCAGGTCAACTGCTGCATGATTCATACTTGTCATCATTATGAAATCTGAACTCTTTATTATTTAAAGTTTAAACTCTACTATCCAGTTATTAATTTAGTAGTACTGATTTAAATTAAAGTTTCAAATTCAAAGCTTTTGATAAACTGAGACAAGTCTGATGTTCACTACCTTGTATTTGCTTGTTGAAGATTGTAATTGACAAATACAAGGTCATTTAAGTGCTTTTGTGCTAATTGGTTGTGCTTTTTGGAATCAATTCTCTCGAACATGCTCCAATTGCGCTTGCAATTGGAAGAACTACAGGTCTGACTTAAGATTCAAATGGAAAATATGATAATATCTTAAGTTCTGGCGTATCACTGCCAAAGTTTTGCCAGCAAAGACCTAGCAAGTGGCAAGGGTTCAAGAGTCAAAACTCAAGATGAAAATCAAGGGTACCAGAGAACATTTTCTTCCTTTCACAAATAGCACTGCAATAGGAAAACAATTTTGTTGGGGCCCTGTAATTCTGCAATTGACCAATGACACGACTTTGGGTTGCTTCATCAGGAAAGCACCTTTGAATGCACGTCAGAAGGCCTCTAGTGACTTCCTCATCCTCATGCAATATTTCCTTATCATAAAAAATATGTTGGGTTTAAAAGTATCTAGCAACATGTAAAGGGGAAAGCAGCTGCCTATCCCAATGCTTATCGATAATTTCCTAAAGAGACATATATTTAGTCTCATCATCCACATATCTTCTTGATGGCCTCCTTGGCAAGATCCACAACCTCATAAATGTAACCCATAGTGGGTTTGTCACCATCAAGAATCTTGAAAGTTTAGAGTTCAAATACTTTTATTTGCAATTAAAATCATTTATCGATTATAGATTGGGAATTTTGAAATAAATGAAATTTGAATACGAAATGAACATTGAAAAAGTTTTAGTACCTGAGCACTTGAACAAGTGACTCTATGACAAGAATAATCTCTTCGGCATCATTCCATAAACCATCATTAAGCACAAAAGTGTTGATTTCCATGACTTTGATGGTTCTATAACGTTTGGATGCCATCCATTTGGGTCCCACAAATGTCCTTTGGAGATCAATCTTTTGGGCAAGCACGTATTGCAAGTAGATGAAGTCGTTGCAAATTTGGTGATCGCAGGTCAAACAATGCCTTGCCTTCTGCGTATGTTCTTATGATGCTAAGGACATTTGTGTGACTATACATGTATTTGGTTATGGATTTCGTCTTCTCCACAACCTCTCACATCCAATCAATTTTACCAGCATTCTTGAGCATTATATCTATGCAATGTGCAACACAAGAGGTCCTGAATATGGAGGGGTGCCTGTCCATAAAAAGTCTACCAGCAGCCATATGATTAGCCATGTTATCAGTATTAATCTGTATAACACGTTGTTCTCCCACGTTTAGAACTATTTCCTCCATCAGGTCACATTACATTTAGGCACACTTAATTTTGTTTGAGACATCCATTGATTTGAGAAACATTGTGGCCTTTCATCAAGATACAAGGAAATTTATTTAAGTCATGTTCCTTGTATCTGTCCATCCATCACTCATGATGGTGCATCCTATTACTCACCATAATGAATGATACTTAGCAAGCACAAGGTTGAAATCATCTACAAGTTGTGAAAATCCTTTCACAAAGTGCTTGTAGTAGCTGCACAAACCAAAGAACCCCCGTAGATATGTAAGTGATCTGGGTGTGGGCTAGTCTAAAATCGTCTGGATCTCCTGATGCACCTTTACCCCTTCAACACCGATCACATGCCCTAGATAGAGAATCTTCGTCATCCCAAACTTGCACTTCGACTCTTTGGTAAACAATGACTGCTCCTCCATGATGATGAGAATCTCGTCGACATGCCTTAAGTGCTCCTCCCAAGTTTTGCGGTAGATCAGTAGATCATCAAAGAGTACTAGTAAGAACTTCCTTAACTGCTCCTTCAAGATATGGTTCATACACGACTGGAAGGTAGCTGGTGCGTTAGTCAACCCAAAGGGCAAGACTAGAAACTCATAATGCTCATAGTGACATCTGAATGCTGTCGTATGGATTTCCTCCTCTTTGGCTTAGATCTGATGGTACCCCGATTGAAGATCAACCTTCGAGAAGTACACTGCCCCATGCAACTCATCAATCCTGGGTATCGGGTACCGGTTCTTGATGGTCTTCTTATTCAATGCCCTATAGTCGATGCACATCCTCATCCTGCCATCCTTCTTCTTCACCAATACCACTGAAGAAGCAAAGGGAGTGGAGCTAGGCCTGATGTGTCCCATCTCCGATAACTCTTGTATGGCCTTCTCTATCTCGTCCTTAAAATTCTTCGGGTGCTTGTATGGTGTGGTGATCACGGGCTTCGCACCCTCCTCTAACTCAATGACATGCTCAAATCCCATGTTAGGCGGTCTCCCTACTGATAGTGGCCCGAACTCTTTGTCGTGTTTCCCAAGCAACTCTTGTATGTTCGCATGATAATGCAGACGGTCCTGTGATGGCTTCTGCGTGGTGATCAAACATTCCGCTGCCCAAGCCACGTCCCCGTGTCTAAAAATGGCCTCCATACGTTTGTTTGACACGATCTTGGGAACTTCGGTAGACATACCTCTTAGAATAACCCCTTGACCTTCCTTGTCTTTGAACTCCATCCTCATCTCCTGATAGTTCATGTGGATATCTCCCCAATGAGTATAGCCGCTGGACACCCAATACCATACGAGTGTTCGCCAGATCTACAACATAAAAGTCATCGGTCAATGTGTAGTTGCCCAATGTCACATCCAATCCTGTGATCCTCTGAGTACATGTCATGTTGTACCCATCTGCAACTACCACATCAAAACCCTCAAAATCCTCTACAGGGATGTGTCTCCTGGTGACAAGTGTTGCATCAATGAAGTTTTGGGTGGCCCCACCATCGATTAGTGTTGTAACTCTCTGTCCTTGTAAAATCCTCTGACCCTGAAGGTGTAATACTTGGGAACTCTGGAAAGTGTAGCAATGGTCACTTTCTTGACCCCTTCCCACAACTGTGCCTGCGCTGTAACCTCAGGGTGTGATGGCTCTGCTTCACCACTACTCTGTTTGCTATCCTGTGCATGAACTACCTTGTCCTC
>JZKD02S1777621.1:49210-60926 GCA_000966675.3 Picea glauca
TGTTGTTAAATTTAGAAGACTGTTAGTTTCAAAACTGATCTATATATAAATCTGCTGATTGTTTATAGAAGAGCTTTTCATTATTGACTGAGATCTGAGTTCTTCTCTGTTCCTATTGATTGTCTGGAACATAGTGTTGTATCTATAGATTGAATGTGCCTTGTCTAAACTGATACTGTTTCTTCTAGATCTGCTCTTATGGTTTTATGATCTGAGATCTTTTGTTCATGATCTATGATTGACTTCTTCTACTATAGATCTATCTCTATATGCTGTTTGTGCTTCAGATCTAAAAGTGTTTTTACCTTGAAATTAAAAGAGACTGCTGTTTTTCAAAGTTACCCAAAAATCTAACAGGCCGGTTCCTCTGCTTGAGGTTGTGGAAGTCCTGATAGGACAAGGCCTCTTGAATATCTTCCTCTAATGCATGATATTTCCGGTAGGTGGAGGTAACATCGAGCTTATGATCTGGCTGCTCCTATGTTCCTGTAGGCTGCTCTACAAGGAATTGTGGTAATAGGGGCCTAGGAATCCTTCTGCTTTTGCTCTGAGCTGGGGTATGGGTATTTCTACCCTATGCATGAGTCCTACATCCTCTGTGGCTGCCCTCTAAGTGGTTCTGATTGGAACCTCCATGGGTGCTAGTAATGAACTATGTTAGGAACTGTGTGAATTGTCGCTGCTCATTGGTCATCTGTTGTTGCCCCTTGACTAGGACCTCTAATAGCTGTAAAGTCCTGTCCTCACTATGGTCCCCCATGCTTCCTTTTGGCTCTGATTCTAGTTGGTTTACTTATAGTTCTCCTTCCGGTGATTGTGGCAAAGGATGTCCTCCACGCCCCCTTCTTCTAGGCATCAATGTAGTCACAGGCTGGCAAGATCACCAACTCTGAAACCACTGTAATACCCCCAATAGAGCTGTGCTAGGATTATTAAGTTTATGGGTTATTGATTGAATGTTTTTGACAAACACTTCACATTACATTTGTTTCATATTAGTTGACACTTTTCACAAATATTTAGCATGCAACTTACTCATGAACCGCAACTTACTCATGAACCTTTCAACAAAAATATTGCAAGTAATCCAATTACACATGGAATTGAAGAGACAACATTGGCAATTTATTATGAATGGAATCTGGTACACACAATGCTAAATCTCTACTGGTTGCTACAACAACTGCAATACAACAATAAGACACTATGAACTCAAACCAAAACCTGGTGTGATGCCAAAGCCTCATCAAATAGGTAATCTCCTGCTGGAACCCTCGCCAAGACAATGCAACGTCTTCAAAACTTCGCTGCTTCTTTCTACCACACAAAACTGCACCAAGGAATACTTGGTCTTCTCTGAAACTTCTCCACGACACCTCCAGTAACATGTCCTGCAGAAGAGAAGGGGACGAAACCCCCCTAGGGACCCCAATTGGCCCTCCAAGTGCCATGAGACCCTCCAAAAGTTTACCCGATCTATTATAGACACCCGTGGCCTCCTCTATTCCTCTCAATCTGCTGTAGGATTCTCCACGAGACCCACGATTCTGCTGGTAAGTGGATCGATCCCCTCTAATCAACTCCAACAACTACTCAAATTGCCACGATCCCTCACAAGTTGCTCCAGATCTTCAGGGAGGTGAATTGGTCCTCTCCAAGCACCTTAGCGGCCTCCCAAGACTAAATAAAACCCCCACGATTCCATTGAAATCACCTTAGCCTGGCAAATATGGCAGATCGACTCCCTCAAGGTAATTCACAACTCTCCTATCAGATTGATCCTCCTTTAAACTGAAGATAAGCAATGTAATGAAGCTCTGATAGAAATCCTAGGTGGATTCCCCCTTTGGTCTAGCTCGGGTGGGTGTTTCACCACCGAAACTAAACTGAAGTGTGGAAGGGTTTTGCCAAACCCTAACAAAAATTTAGCTCTCAAGAGCACTCAGACAAGAGGTCAATTCATAATGATAAAGTGAAGGGATACCCCTACTTTTATTCTTCCTTCGACCCTTCTAGATCTTTCCCTTTCTTGACCAAATCAAACTTCACCCGTATTCCTCCTTTAATTATTACTTAAACATTAAAAATTGATTTTTAATGTTTAAGTGAATAATAATTTATTTTTATTTAATGCCACTTTATGAATATAACATCCTCCACCAAAGTGACACCAAATAAATCCCGTGACTCCCTTTCTCTGCTGACTATAGCCTACGGGAGTCGTATTGGCTACTAAGTCATCCTTCGTCATGATCAATTGGAAGGGGACATTACACGTACATCCATTTTGTTGAGAAAGGAATGGTTGACGTGGACATGGTATGGGGCGGCCTCCTTCTTCATACTTCTTTCATGCGGAATACATGTAATGTGGTTTGGATGTGGATTAAATTATGGGTGCTGTACTCTACATACATCCTAGCATACGTAAAGTCNTGGGTCCAAGTCCATCCAAGAAAGGTCTTCGTTGTCAAATGCTGGTGCCTGACTCTTCACAACCCACTCTAATGAGGGATCAAAGTCATTCAAGACTATGTTGCTTGATTCAGGTGTTCTATTCATCAACTGGTCGTGCCTCAACCTAAGGTTGTATTGAACAAAAACCATATCATTCAACTGTTTTTGCTCCAAACGGCTCCACTTTTTGGTGTGTATACGCTAAAAAACACTCCAATTGCGTTCACACCCAGAAGCACTGTATGTCTGGCTCAATATCCGAATTGCAAATCTTTGTAGATCAGGGCACTGACCACCAAATTGTTTCCACCAATAGGCTGCAATAAGAGATGAAGGAAAATAAGCTTTAACAAATGACCTTGAAAGTTGAAACATTGACTCAATTTTTGCAATGAATAATATAATTTGAAAACTTTGAACTTTCTTACCCGGTTGATCCTTTGCTCTGCCTCGTATAGCCATAGACATGCCAAAGATACCAAGATTCTTATTGAATTTCAAGAACTTGCTATGTATCTCATCTTGTTTCTTGGGATCAAGAATCAGGCACTCAATGCATTTGTACAATCCCTCTTTTACCTCCCCCTCTGCTTCAAAATCTTTTGTATAATGGTACCTTCAAGGTTCAAAAGACAAAAAAATATTCATCAATTGAAATTTAAATTTGAATCTTTCTCTACGCTTTTCTAATGAATAACACAACTTAGAAAGTTAGAAACTTTGAGATTACATACTTTGGGTTTAAGTAATAACCAACTGCATGTAAACGTCTATGGAGTTGTTTGGTCCATCTTTCATCAATGATTCTCCATAGAGGAAAATACTTCTGTCTTTTGTCCCCATATGCTGCCTTGATTGCCTCTTTGGCTTGATCCGTAGCCTCATAAATAAAACCCATGGCGGGTTTATCACCATCCACCATTCGCAACACTTTCACAAGAGGTTCACTGAATAACACTATCTCTTCTGCCCTTTTCCAAAAACGTTTTTCAAACACTTTGTCAACCACTTGTTTCCCTTCATCCTTTTTTCTCCACTGAGATGCAATCCATTCATCACAAGAAAACATCTTTCGCAAATTGGCTTTTTGCTGAACAATGGACTGAAATGAAAGAAAGTTTGTTGCAAATCATGTAATGGCTGACCGAACAAGCTCTCTACCTCCAATGTTTTTCCTCATCAGGTTCAAAACCCATTTGTGGTTGTAGATGTACCTGGTTATGAATTTCGCTTCTTGCACACACTTCTTCACCCACTCAATTTTATCAATATCCTCAAGCACGAGGTCCAAACAGTGGGCTGCAGATGGAGTCCACCAAATCGTGGGGTGTTTTTCCTCTAACATCCTTCTCGTTGCAACATAGTTGGAGGCATTGTTTGTTATCACCTGTACAACATTCTGAACCCCCACCTCCACAACTAGTTCATCTAAAAGACGAAATAATAATTGTGCATCCTTCACCTTATCAGATGCATCCACAGATTTAAGGAACATGGTTCCTTTTGGGCAAGCAATTAAGAAAAAGCAATTAAGAAATTGAGAATGGTGCGAGATCTTCCATCAGTCCAGCCATCATACACGATTATGCACCTTGTTTTATCTCATGACTCCTTGAACTCTATGAGATATTCGTTTATTCTCTGGACCTCATTTTGTAAAAGTGACCCCTTGATATCGTGAAAACTTGGGGATTTGAAGCCATGACCACATGCAACTATAACATCTATCATAGGCAGATACTATGCAGAATTAGTAGCATTGAATGGTATGTCTGCATCATATCACCATCTAGCAATGCATTCCCAAGCAACCTCCTTCTCTATCTTCTTCCTTTTAGCATCAATGGTGGGTTGAGAACCAGGGGTGGTGCGGGGTACAAAGAAAGAGTCGAGCCCTTTGCGTGCTCTCTTCAAACTTGATGCACTAGGGCCAACAAAAGAAACATTTTCAATTTCATCTCTATGTCCCACTCCCAATCCAACAGGAAAACTAGAGGATTCTTCAAAACTTGGAATAGTAAAATGATCATCAGCTTGACTTTTCCCCACATCTTTTTTAACCTTCTTGGCCCTAGCTTTCTCTGCTTGGTAGGATGCAAGAAGATTTTGCATCTCCAAGTTTAATTCATCAGAGATTTTTGTGCAACCTTCTACTTGGCCTTTTTCACGTGCTAAGTGTTCTTTTATCCTATTGAAACCCCCACCTTTAATTGTCTTCCCACAATAATTGCATACTTTATGGTTTTTTTCTTTCAACCAACAATGAGCCCATGTTGGCTCCTTCTTGTTTTTAGGGTTGTTGGATTGAGACATTTTTTCAGCAATAAAAAAAATCTGCAAATAAAACCCTAAGATTTCTTAATATTTAGGAAAAAAATCACCAGTTTTAAAGAGAAAAAGAGAAGAATAAGAGAAGCCTTGACATACCTTCATAACAAGTTGAAATATGGAGAAGAAGAGAAGCTCCCAACAACAGAAAAACCAGCTCTCTAACAACCCACAAAAATCTGGAAAATAACCACCAAAATGTTGGCAAAAACAATTCAAAAACACCCCCAAAACAGCCCAAGAAAACCCCTTGAAACAGGTCCAAATTTGTTGCAGAAAATCAACTCAAGAGATCTCTAACTGAAGCCTTCAACCAACTCTCCAAATCTGCCCAAGAATTCCTTCAGAATATCGCTGCAAACAACTCTCCAAAACCACCTAACAAACTCAGCTCAATAATTTTAAGGAGCTCAAATGAATAGTGTGAGTGAAGTAAAGGGGGGGGGGGGTCTTTAAATAGGCTTCAGGGAGGGCCTAGGGTTAGTTGGTAGGCCCCCTCAACCACAATTTAATTTTTTTGTCAAAGAAAATTTGAAATCCAACTTCTTTAGTGCGCCGTATGTGTTATGTATGGAACCGGCCGGTTCAACGTTTTTGGCCGGTTCGGTACTGGAATCGGCCGGTTCAGCGTTTTTGGCCGGTTTGGTATGGAAAAGGCCAAAAACGGTCCTGTATGGCCGGTCCGATCGTTTTTTGGGTTGGTGGCCGGTCCGATCGACCGGTTTTGCTGGACTGGGCCGGTTCTGATAACACTAATATGACGAGATGCCCCACTGTGCACATACCACAGATTCCTAGAAATCGTGCTGGTAGAAGGGCAAGATACCATCGAGAAATTCTTCTTGAGCTTGGTAGCAAACTCGTTCATTTGAGTTTCTGTAGAGGTTGCTACAGGCTTTTGCTGCTACTTCCCTTTACCCTTCTTCTTATTTGGACACTGATGCATAATGATCATGCTTATGACAAATGAAGCACTTGATTTTACTCAAGTCCTTCTTTCTTAGCTGTGAGACTGACTCCTGACTCTTTCCCTTACCCTTGCTGGGTTCTTTACCTCTGCTTTTATTTGTTTGACCAAATAGGGCTAGGTTCTCATCACCACCCTTCTTGCTGGCCTTTGATTCCATTCGAGTCTCCTCTTGGATACAATATCTTATAGCCTTTCAAAGCTAGGAAGGTTCTCACGAGCATAGATACCTTTGACGAATGGTTCCCATGAACCTGGGGATCCATTTAGTGCCATGTTCACTAGCTCTTCATCTGCAACCTTCTCCCCAACGGTTGCTAGTTGATCACGAATTTGCATGACCTTCATAAGGTAACTGGTTATGGAATCTGATCTGGTCATCTCTATGGATCTGTTTGTTTCACAATACCATCTTCTTGTTTATGTTCTCACTTTGGTAGAGGCTTACCAGGGTCCAGGGCATCAAACATTTCCTTTGCCTTCTTCTTCTTGAATATATGAGAGATCAAATGATGCTTTATGACGTCCATGATCATCTGCTTGTCCTTCGCTTCCTTTTTCTTTTGAGCTGCCAACTGCTGCGGATCTGCAGGCGAAGGCACAACATCCTTGACAATCATTCTCAGAAATTTGAGGTGCCATCTAAGAGCGTAACTCTCACTTTCCATGATAGGAAATTTGAGGTGCCATCTAGTCTGTTCTCGAATTTGAGGCTATTTGAGGGCACCTCTGTGATCTAATGTGCAAACTCCCATAACTAAAAATTTGTCCTTAATTGCTGGTTTTTCTTTTTGGTAGTTGATTTACTATTGTAAGTTCTTGAGAATCTCAATTAGAGAAATTGCTGTATTACCATGTAAATTTTTCAAGCCTACGTGCTGTTCTAATGTTTTCTCATTAAATAACTCAAAACAAAATTTATTTAACAACAGAAAATTAAATTTCTGAACATTGCATCTATCACACAGTAGCTGAAAAATGAATAGTGGAAGAAATAAAACATATACACAGGAATTTCTCCTTTAAATCAACTTTTCGTTCCTTTGATCAAATCTTACAAGGTGACCTCTGTAGCCTATTTTTAACCTGTAGTTGTACGGTCAATCAAATCACCTCAAACAACAAGGTACGGCCATATCTGAGGGTGTATGGCCTGTGCATGAAGCAATAACTGTGACAACAGTGGTACAGCCTGTATGACCTGCTGTACTTACTGGTCACTTCAGTGATTTGCTCCTCTTATTCTCCTTGAATGCACTCTGCCCTCTTCCACCTCTCTTGCTGTTTTCTCATGTGCGTGATCTACCTCTTCTATCTTGTCGTATTTATGCTGTGAGAGAAGATAACTAATCTTCTCAATCCTAGCAACTAATCTCCGCAATCCTAGCTGCCTATCTCAATGATGAGATGTAATCTAGTTCACTAATGTTCTAGAACTTCTAGAACATTTCATTTAGATTGCTAATGAACTTCAAAACATAAGACTTTCACTTTTATTTTTTATTTTTCAAGTGAAATTACAAGATAGAATTAGTGATCACCTTTCCAAGCTGGTCACTAAATAAATGTCTCGAACCACTTTTTGCACGTTCACACTGAACCTGTGCAAGAGGTTCCTGCTCGAGCTACATTTCTCAACAATACTCTCAGCCCTTGTGGCACTGGCCTATTTACCCTCCTTTGTCTTTGTAGGAGGTTCCCATGACTTAGAGGACCATGCATCCTCATCGGATTTCACATCTCAGCTCTCTACCATCTTCTGTCATGATTGAAGATAGACCCTGTAAACCATAATCGACTCCCTCTTTTTGGGACAATCCTCTTACTTTGAACTTGGTCTTGTACTTCTCCATGTCGTCATCAACTGCATGCTTTACCTTGTACAACCACCTGGAATCAACCATTGATTTCCCCTTTGGTCTCCACATGATCTCCCTGATATGTTCTTCATGATGGAGTTATACTCCACCACGGCATCCTGCTATACCTGCTCTGCATTTGCCTCCTGAAAACTCGAAGGCTCCGCATCAATAATGGAAGACATTACTGCAACATAACTAGGAAATTTCTCAAGGGGATGGCTCGCCGCTCACCTAAAAGAAAGTCTTGGGTACCCCTACTTGCTCATGTGATTGCTGCAGTGTCTATGTAAGCCAGCTGGGATTTTTGGTTGTACTAGGTGGTAATGAGGTATCTGCAGTTGCACTTGAACCTCGCTGATCTGAATTTAGTTTTGCTGTACTCTACAGATCAGCCCTTGGGACAGTGACCTATTCACCCTCCTTTGCCTCTGTACGAGTTTCCCATGACTTAGAGGACCATGCATCCTCATCAAATTTCACATCTCAACTCACTACTTTCTTTTGTTGTGATGGAAGATAGACCTTGTAAGCCATAGTCAACTCCCCCTCTTGGAGAATCCTCTTGCTATGAATCTCATCTTGTGCTTCTCCATGTTGCCATCAACTTCATACTTTACCTTCTATAACCACCTAGAATCAATCACTAATTTCCCCATTGGTCTCGACACAATCTTCCAGACATTGTTCTCCATGATGGAGTTATACTCCTCCACCATGACATCCCACTAAACTTGCTTTGCATTTGCCTCCTAAAAACTTGAAGGCTCTGCATGAATAATGGAAGACATTAGTGCAACATAACTAGGAAATTTCTTAGGAGGATGGCTCACCTGAAATAAAGTCTTGGGTACCCCTAATTGCTCGTATGCTTCCTACAATGTTTGTGTTAGCCACCCAGGATTTTTGGTTGTACTAGGTGGTAATGAGGTATTTTCTCTTGCATTTGAACCTTGCTGATCTGCATTTGGTTTCACTATACTCTGCAGATTAGCTCTTGGGACAGTGGACTGTTCTCCCTCCTCCGCCTCTGTGATAGGATCTTCTCACTTAGAGGACCTGCATCCTCATCAATTTTCATATCTCGGCTCACGATTGTCTTCTGTTGTGATGGAAGATAGACCTTTTACGCCTTAGAGGGCTCACTGTATCCAACAAAGATAACCTTCATGCTATAATGTTCAAGCTTAGATCTCTTCCCTATTAGGAATATGAATATGCACAGGACAACTAAAAACATGAATGTGTGATACCTATGATTTCTCACCAGTAAAAGCTTCTTATGGTGTCTTGTCCTTCAATATCTTGTGAGGACACTTGTTTAGAGTGTAGAAAATTGTGCTACATGCTTTGACCCAAAGACACATAGGCAAATCTAGATCATGCATCCTCATCAAATTTCACATCTTAGCTCACTACAATCTTCTGTCATGATGGAAGATAGACCCTGTAAGCCATAGTCAACTCCTTCTCTTTAGGAGAATCCTCCCACTATGGAGTCTGGACATGGTCTTGTACTTCTCCATGTTGTCATCAACTGCATGCTTTACCTTGTACAACCATCTGGAATCAGTCACTAATTTCTCCATTGGTCTCCAAAGTCCATACATTCTCCCAGACATTGTTCTTCATGGTGGAGTTATACTCTACTATGGCATCCTGCTACACCTGCCCTACATTTGCCTCCTGAAAACTCGAAGTCTCTGCATCAATAATGGAAGATATTCCTACAACATAACTAGGAAATTTCTTAGGGGGATGGCTCACCTGAAAGAAAGTCCTGGGTAGCCCTACTTGCTCCTAGGACCTATACTTCTTGCAATGTCTATGTAAGCCACCTGGGCTTTTTGGTTGTACTATGTGGTAATGAGGTATCTGCACTTGCACTTGAACCTCGCTGATCTGCATTTGGGTTTGTTGTACTCTGCAGATCGGCCCCTGGGACAATGACCTGTTCACCCTGCTTTTCCTCAGTGGGAGTTTCCCATGACTTAGAGGACCATGCATCCTCATCAAATTTCACATTTCAGCTCACTACTGTCTTTTGTCGTGATGGAACATAGACCTTGTAACCCATGGTCAACTCCCTCTCTTTGGGAGAATCCTCTCACTATGAACCTCGTCTTGTACTTCTCCATGTTGCCATCAACTGCATGCTTTACCTTGTACAACCACTTGGAATCAATCATTGATTTCCCCATTGGTATTGACACGATCTCTTAGACATTGTTCTTCATGATAGACTTCTACTCCTCCAGCATGGCATCCCACTATACTTGCTCTGCATTTGCCACCTGGAAACTTGAGCGCTTTGCATGAATAATGGAAGACATTAGTGCAACATAACTAGGAAATTTCTTAGGGGGATGGCTCACTTGAAAGAGAGTACTGGGTGTTGATATTATGGTAGTTGCGGGAGGTATTAACCTCTACATTTAACACTTGACAAGTCTAGAGTATTCTGAGAAGCAAGAGAAACCCTAGAAGGTTAGGAAATAACCTTATAAGACAAGTTGGCTCAAGATAATAATTTATATTAAATTATTATCCTCCAGAAGTAGAAGTCGGCCCAATTAGGTCACTTGGAGGACTATAAATAAGAGGGTGCTAGAACTCATTTGTCACACTCACTCTCAGAACTTCATAAGGACAAGTGGTGCGCATGACTGGAGGAGCGCTGCAACTGCTGCAGTGGTGACTTGGTCTTTGATTATGGTTGGACTTTCTGCTTGGTTATGGTTTGGACGTTCTGCTTGGTATGCTAGCTTTGGAGAGAGGTACGCTACCTTGGTTGGCTATTGGTTCTAGGGTTTGCTTCTGGAATTATTCTGTCTCTCAAGGTTAAAGTGCTCGGGGGTGGAATTTGTGCCTATGGTTGGGTGACAATATTGAGATATTGTCTACGGTGAAACGAGCACACCTTTAATTCTAACACTGGGTAGCCTTACTTGCCCCTATGCTTCCTACAATGTCTGTGTAAGCCACCCAGGCTTTTTGGTTGTACTACGTGGTAATGAGGTATTTTCTCTTGCACTTGAACCTTGCTGATATGCATTTGGTTTCGCTGTACTTTGCAGATTATCCCTTGGGACTATGACCTGTTCATCGTCCTTTGCCTCTATGAGAGGTCATTGTGACTTAGAGGACCATGCATCCTCATCAAATTTAACATCTCGGCTCGTGATTGTCTTCTATTGTGATGGAAGATAGACCTTCTAAGCCTTACAGGGCACAATGTATCCAACAAAGATAGTCTTCACGTTGTAAGGTTCAAGCTTAGATCTCTTCTCATTAGGAATATGAATATACATAGGACAACCAAAAAGAGGAATGTGTGATACCTATGGTTTCTCACCAATAAAAGCTTCTTATGGTGTTTTGTCCTTCAATATCTTGTGAGCTCACTTGTTCAGAGTGTAGAAAATTGTACCACATGCTTCTACCCAAAGACACATGGGAAACTCTAGATCACGAATCATAGCCTTGGCCCTCTATGATGGACTTGTTTTTCTTCTTTATAATTGTTGAAATTAATGCAGCTGCAAGAGCCATTCTCCGGAGGATGGAAAAGACCCTAGCTATAGACTAGGGCCCGGAGCACAGTCCTGGGGTTTCTTGGTATGAGACCAAGCAGTGAGAGCCATGGAAAAATACCCTAGTGAGGGCCCCCAGTATATGATTGGGGTTCTTGGTCTTGGACCAAGTGGTAAGTCCCTAGATGTGTCTAGGGCCCCTGGATGTGTTCCAGGGAATCCTTGCTCAGTGCTTGGATTGATCCTTGGATTTGTTCCTTGGTGGTTGAGATGAGTCCCTAGATGTGTCTAGGGCCTCTAGACGTGTTCCAAGGAACCCTTGCTTAATGCATGGGTTGATCCTTGGTCTTGTACCTTGGTGGATAAGACCCTAGATGTGATCTAGGGCCCCCATATGTGTTCTGGGGCAACGTGGTTCTTGACCAGGTAGATCTTGGTGTAATACCAAGATGTGTTGATGTGTGATCCTCTTCCTCTCTCCTGGGATGGTCTATGATATCTAGGAGTGTCTATGAAGATGGACTTGATCACATTGTTGATGTACCCCCTTATGCAGTGATGATAAAGTTTAT
>JZKD02S1777621.1:62822-88870 GCA_000966675.3 Picea glauca
TTGCTGTGCTATCACTGTTTATTGGAGGGTTTCCTATTGGGGTTATTTGCTATTATGACTTTGGATTATTGTTGTTTCCATTGGGGTTTACTATCTATGGCAAAACTTTCCCACAGTTCTTTTGACAGAGATCAAACCCTAGAGGTTTGATCTATGAACCTAAACTTCATCTGAGCATACTTACAGAGGCATACATCTACACATGTGACAGGTACACCTTTCATTGATTTTGGAGGTAAGCTATAGTTTATTTTGTACTCAGAAATATTGTTTGTTTCAGATTTGTTTATCTTCTATGCTGATCTAGTGGATAGAAATTTTTTAAAAGTACATTGTTTTTCTATTTTCTCTATTTCTAACAATAATCCCATTTCGTTTAGGGTTGTAAGGTACTCTTGTTGATGTTTTGGTAGCTGTAGGAGGTATTCCCTCCTGGACAACTTTTCTTAGAGAAGAAGAATATTCCAAGAAGTCAAAGGAAGACCATTGAATAGTTGAAGAACACCCTGGAAAAGAATAAAGTAAAATGGAAGACCACAGAAGAGAAGTCGGCCCACAGGAAATAATAATAAAGTGGAAATATAATTTCCAGGAAGAGAAGTCGACCCACAGAAATAATAAAGACCTAGAATAAGAAGTCGGCCCCAAACAAGTGCCCATATTAGTATAAATACTAATCTGGGTCAGTGCATTTGTATAGTTAGACAGTTCTCCTTCTGCAGTGCGCACACTGCAGTTGTAGCTGCAACTACAGTTGTAGTTTCACTATTTCTTGTTTCTGGTTATCTTGGAGAGTGCGCCCCACTTGGGGAAGGATATTCTTGGTGGTTCTTGGTGATCTCCCTTGTGCGCTACCTCGGGAAGAGTTGCGCTAAGGTTGTGTGGTGCGGCCTAGTTTCTTCGTGCCAGTTATAGTTGCAGTAGCAGTTGCAGTTACCAGTTGTGCCAGTTCTATGGTGTGCTATCTTGCTCTAGTGATGCGCCTATTGTGCACCAGTTCTGTGGTGACTCAGTGGTCTACCCTTGCTAGGGTTTGACAAGAAGAAGAGATAAGTATTTGGTTCTTCATTGTTGGTTTTCTCTTGTGATAAGAGCCTGTTCATGGTTGTATTGGAATATTCTCTCTAAGAAAAGATCGCTGGGTTTTTCCCCGAGTTTGGGGTTTTCCAGTATAAATCTTTGTGTCCTCTTGTGCTTGTTTATCTGCTGCTTATATATTTGAGTATATGATTATCGAATGTTAAAAGAAGATAAAAATGCTATGGTAAATCTAATGTTAATGAAAGTAATGAAGATCTAACAACTCTTAGCTCCCTCTTGATCCTTGCTTCACTCCGAACAACATCAAAATTCTTGCAGGTATAATCCCCTCCATTGACAGATCTCAACACTTTAATCTTTTTACCTGTCTGATTCCCCACATGTGCTTTAAAGTCTTCGAACTTACTAAAGAGTTCATCTTTGGTCTTCGTAAAGTAATCTAGGTTTTCCTAGACGAATCATCAATGGAAGAAACATATTAATTGTTACTCATCCGTGAAGATGAAGTCATTGGTCCACAGTGCACACATGTTTGAGTAGATCAGATGAAGAATCCCTCTTGATCTGTGCTCATAGCTTGGGAAAGCAATGTTGGCATCCTTGCCAAGTGCACAACCCTTGCACACTCCTGTCTTCTCAATCTTGAAGTTTGGGAACCCTTGCACCGTGTCCTTTAAGAGAGTTAATGTTCCATAGTGCATGTGACCAAATCTCTTGTGCCAACTCATACAAGTTGTCATTGCCATGCACTAAAGCTCCCTATTTGATTGGATAAACAAGAAACTTGTGCAAGCTACCCTCTCTCACACCTATGACCAAAACTCGACTAGGATTAGCATCATGATCTTTGACAATGACTCGCTGGTCATCAAACTTAGCGACACATCTAGGATTTGTCATGGATGAACTGAAAGAAGATTATTCGTTAAACCATGAATATATAAGACATCATTAAGCTCAAGAGCATTACCTGATGGCATGTGGAAAGAGACTGAACCCATCCCTGTAACATGATATAATACATCATTGCCCAGTTCCACCTGAATTCCGTCTTGTTTAAGGTCATGTATCTAGGTGCTCCACTATCTACATACCACCCTACACTAGATGCAATATTAGTGGAAAGGCATGAAACATGGAGAAGGTTGTCTCAAGCTTGGATGATAAGTCATCCTCTCTGGCTAAAGCATCTGCACTCCTGACAAACTGCTTCTATTGTTTTTGTTTGTCCTTCCCCTTTTTTTTCTCAAGACATTGAAAAGCATAGTAGCCCATCTTGTGGTACTTGAAGCGTTTAGTGTGACTTCTCTTTCTTGCCCTGGGTTGAGGAATTTGAATCCTCCTCCTTCTAACTCGTCCCAAGTCCTTTTTTACATCCTCTCCTCATCCTCTCAATGAGGGTAAGGTTTTGGATCTCCTATGATCTGGCTGAAACTGTCTACAGCCTTGTTTCTTCCTTGATGAAATCATCCCAAAGCTTCTCAAAGGTGGGAAGCTTCTCACGATGATTCCTAGCAATTCCCTTGAGAAGTTTCCCACTAGTTCCTTTAATTTAATTTTCTTGTATATCAAATACATTGAATATTAATTCTTCTCGTTTTATCCTAGAGTTAAATTTCTTATCCTTTGTTTCCTTATTAATATTAAATCCTCTTTAAAAGATTTTAATTTCTAAATCCCAACATCTTTTCATTCAAGGAAATCCTTTCACTTTTCCCCTCTTTTTAAAATGATTACACACACAGAGACAGATATATATAAATTAAAACTTCATTCATAAATATATTTTCCTGTTTTCTTTCTCTTTTTTCCTTGGAAAATACTTCCCCAGGCACTTCCCCTCATTCTGAGGATGGTATCTAGTGTAAAGCGGATCATGTAGTCTTTTGTATGCTACCTGGTAGGGACATTGAGTGGGGGCCACATATGCAGAGGCAGCTAGCCTGACGACTTGACTTCGAGACCTCCTGCTTGCTATTTATAGCTCTCAACCACTCGAGCTAGCCTACTGTGCTAAAACCCCTTTCCTTTCTTAGAAAGACTAACTATAAAATATTATTTTTTAGTTTTCAATTATTTTTTATCAAATCCTCTTATTTTTAGTATTATTATTTATTAGTTTTCCATTAATATTTGACCAAATCCTTCCTATTTTTAGTAAGATAACACTATTATTTTGGCTATTTTATTTTTGTAGAAATTTTCAGAATCAGCCAATTAATGCAGTTTCTAAATTTTCACCTCAATCTTGAGGTTTCTCGGAAGTATTTCCTGTGAACTTTCGGCCTTAGGGCTGAATCTGAAATATTAAATTACAATAGCTAATATTTCAATTCTGTTCAACCCAATTCACCAGGCAGCCTAGGAAAAAAAATAATGAACAAGTGTATTTCAATGTCAACAAATAAC
The DNA here is from genome assembly GCA_000966675.3 of Picea glauca. NCBI lineage: Eukaryota > Viridiplantae > Streptophyta > Pinopsida > Pinales > Pinaceae > Picea > Picea glauca. The sequence goes on from JZKD02S1777621.1 coordinate 66,273, forward strand.
AACACTTAGGGCACACTTCCCAAGCAAATTACACATCTGAAAATACTTTATTACAGTTGATTATTACAGCAGTAAATCTTCTCCTTTATCTTCCGGACATGTGTTGAATCACTTTACCATTTAAGCTCAATGTTATGTCAAGTCAGCATGCATTATCGAGGCTGAAATTTACTCATCTTGATGATAACATAAGAAGAGAATCAAATCTGCAAGTACACAAAATTTGGACAGCTGGAAACATCACACACACACATTTATAGATGAATACATGTGCATACCACTACTTTATCACAAAGCTGGTACAAGTCAAGCTCTCCAAACCCTAGCTAGGGAAACCATAAGAAAATCCTAGCCACCAACTCCTCCTAGCTAGGAATCCCTTCCGAGTCCCAACCAAAGCTGGTTACTTCACCAAAAATCCACAACATGCTAGCATCAACACTAGCAAGTCCTCCTTGGCACATACACCAAGCTTGTATTGCACAAGCTCTCCACACTAGCACTTTTGTCTTTCTTAGAGTTTACAAACTGTAGCTATTTTGCATCACATAAGTACATGACAAGACAACTTTAGTGCTAACCTCCAAGTCTACATGTCCATCTTAGGGTTTGAGTCCTCAAACCTTAGGTCTTCGATTCTTGCATCAACACAAGCACAAGACCTCCATGAAACATCAAAAATACAATAACTGAGTCTTTTTCCAAGCAAGGCATCTCTCGAAGGTGAAGACTCATCAAGCTAGGCTCTCCATGATCTTTCCCTAGCCTCCATGTATCACACAAGAACACAACTACAATCTCATCCAAGGCACTAGCTCCTTACCTCATGTCTTCTACTAGGGCTAGAACCTAACACTACAACAAGTGCCATAAGATAAATCATTGTCATATCCATCATCATGTTAGGGTTTACTTGCATAACACAAACCCTAGCTTCTTACAAGAAAAAACCCTAGCATCTCATAGGAGCAATCTCTCCAAGAACATCCAAGACGTTTGTCTCTCTTCTTGTCTTTTCCTAGGCTTTTCTCACTAAGCCCAATGTTTTGCTCCCTAGAAGACATCTCCAAGACAATTACAATGATAGAATAGAGTACAATGATGATAATCATTAAAGCTCTCTTCTTACGTTATATATAGAGTAGTCGAGGGAGGTAACATAAAACAAGGACTTATATCCATACACGTATCCAACAAGGCAACCTCACATGGATCGATCTACAATACAAGGATGTACAAGTGTCATACTAAGGTTTATCCTACCCCCAAGATGAAACACCCTCCAAGCATGATTCTTATAGGGCTCAATGCTCCTCTCTAGCAAGGTGTGCTCTCCAACAAGATGTTAGTCCAACACTCCTCTTCCACAATGGTATCCAACTGTCCTCATGCAAGATGTTCCTCCTCTAAATGTGTGCTGCATGTCTTGTCATGTGCCCAAATCTCCTCTCATGTGTGCAAATGTAGACACTAAGTCCCAATGCTTCTCTTCAACATATGTGCCCAAGTCCACAACTAATCTCCATGTAGTATGCTTTTCAACCTGTTACCACACAATCTTGAAGAAAAACTGAGGTCCTATGAGGCTGCCAACTAAGGTCTGTCTTTGACCTTGAAATTGGCTCTAAGTTTCAATCTTCAAAACTGTCCTTTGCTGTTTTAGGACAGCAAACAGTTTAGTAACTTTCTGCCTATAGTTTTTGTAGGTTAAGTGTTCTTTGAGGTGCCCTTGCAAGTGTTTTTGTAACCCAAAGTTAGCACATGCAATATAACTCAAAACAAGTAACACTTCCTCCAGATCTTAACACCACAAGTAAGCTGATCTACATTCTAAGCATGCATGAAATGAACACATGTATTTTTGGTCAACATGACCCTGGATAAAACCCCTCGGGGAAAACCAGTTTGGAATGGAAGTATATATAAGTGGTGTCTAAAGTATGAGATACAACAAGTACATGAAACAAATGAATCTGATACAAAGGCAACCCCTCTCAAGCTGCTATACAAGTCCAAGAAGGTGAATGCACCCAAGCATGGTTTGCCCTTCTCCTTTGTTGCCCAATCCCACTCTAGCTTTGTGCCCTTGCTGCTCAAAGCCTTGTAGAAGAAACCCTTGCACACAAATTTGCTCTTGTGTGCTACCTCTCCAACAAGACACTCCAATCAACAATCTGACAAGTAGAAGACCTCCCTGCTAGGTGTGCACTCTCCTCCAAGCAAGCATGAACACCACAAATAAATGGAAGCCAAAGCCTCCTAGAGCCCTCCATGAATTGAGGCGCCCTTGCTGCCCTCTTCCTTTGCTTCCATTCCCATCTCCATTGCTCTCCTCTTCCTCTCCAAGTGAACAAAAGAGTGAATGAGCCTCCTTTTGCCCTATGTGCCCCTCTTAAGGAATCATAAGGAAACCTAAAAAGATCAATGGCTAGGATCACTCCAAGCCATATCTAATCCATGGTTGAGATCTCTTAAAAAGAATCTCAACTCAAAACCCGCTTTGGGTTAAGTTTCCATAGTTCAGTTTATGTCCCCCAATTCACCCACAAAGTGAATTAATAGTCACTTTTCACTCAAGTGACAAATTTCACCCTTTTGACTTAGGAAAATGTCAAAGTGAAATTAGACATAAAGTATAAGGCACAAGGGGTCAAATATTTCCCTCTTGTGGTTAGAGGCTCCAAACCACAAGGGAATCACTTCTCGAGGTACACCAAAATTCAACACTCCCTCTTATCGAGGAAAGTGTTTCTCACTAATCAATCTCGTCTCAGCTGTGGACTTCCTTGCCTTTTGGTTCTAGGTGAGTATGGATATACCCTTTGACTCTGATCTGCTTGATCTGTCTTGACACTTTGATCTGCTCAACCTGCCCTGACATTGATCTGCCAACCTGCCATGATCTCTATATGGAAGTCTATCTCCACCTTCCTGAGATCACCTAGATCTTGGCATCTCACCAAAGATCTCTCCCTCAACATCTCACCAAAGGTCTCTAGGTCTTGGCATCTCACCAAGATCCTCTGCTTGGTCTCTTACCAAGGTCCTATACTCATGGCATGCAATATGAGTCACATCTCTTGGTATTTCACCAAGAGTCTCTAGGTCTTGGCATCTCACCAAGATTCTCAACCTTGGTCTCTCACCAAGGATTTCTACCTCCTGGCATATTGCCAACGGTCACTAATCTTGGCATCTCACCAAAAGTATTTGGATCTTGGCATCTCACCAAGAGTATTTGGATCTTGGCATCTCACCAAGATCCTCAACTTGGCCTCTCACCAAGTGACTTCCACCTGAAGTGGATCCTGAAGCTGATCTTCCCGTCTCTGTAGCCAAGTGAGGCTCAAGCCTTTGTGGTGCCCTGTTGCTCCTCCTCCTCAATCTCTGATGCTCTGAAGCCTCTGCACCAACCCTCTGTCTCGACAACTCTGAAACTGAAGCTGTCTCGGGTGGACTAGTCACCCCTGAAGATGGTGTCCTAGAAAACTGAGTCCGAGCTCCCTATGAATCAACACTCTGAGTCAATAGGTCCTCCTCAACTCTATCTCCCCACCTGCCACTGGAGGGTGTATCGACAGACAAATAACTTACAAATGCACACTCCCTCGCAAACTGTGCAACAAACTCCTCCGCCTCGGCTGTCACTGCCATACCACCCTGCTGCCTCTTCTTCATCCTCTTGGGACATTGTCCAACATAGTGCCCCATCTCACCACAATCAAAGCATCTCACTTTGCTTATGTCCTGCTTTTTCCCACTGCCACTCTCTGGTGGTTGGGTCCCTCCCTTGGAACCCTGTGTCACACCCTCTGTGATCTTCTTCTTTCCCTTTAACCATAGAAAAAGATCCTCATCCCCCCAGGCGTATGCTGCTGTCCTGAAGACCCAGAGCTGCACCTCAACTCCTCCTATACGAAATCGTCCCAAAGTCTCTCCCAAGTAGGCATGACCTCCTGGGCAACAATGCCTCGTGCAAATGAACCCCAAGGTTTGTAAATGTTGTTCAAAGCTGTCCTCACCAAAAAGTCTGGATCCACAATCTCTCTGACCGTTGCTTTCTCATCTTTGATCTGAGTGAATCTGCCTAAGTATGATGTGACTCTCGAGAAATTGTGCATCTGAATGCTCCTGAGCTTCTTTTGCAAAACCATCTTCTGGTTTTGGTTGGGACTCTAGTAAAGCTTGCACAAGGATGCCCACATCTCAAATGCATAGTCTTTACTAGTCAGATGGGGAATGATGTGGTCCTTCACCACATCACAAATAGTCCTCTTCGCCTTGATGTTATCCTTCTTGAAATCTACATCCAAGAATGGTGATGGAGTAGGCGCAGGAGGAATCACCACGGGAGCTTGAACAATATCCCACAGTTCAAGGTCCTCCAAGACGAAAGTGATCCTGGTCTTTCAAGGGGACTAGTTGCTAGCTCCCTCTAGCCTATCCTCTGTCCGCATCTGGGACACCGACATGTCTGTCCACTAAAACTCAACATTGAAGCTCACATTGATGCGAAAACTGCAAAAGAACTCAGCCTCACCACTTGACACACAAGCGGAAGTAAGGCTGTCCAAACGTGTCCACAAAACAATCCTCCAACTATCCAACAAATCTGCTCACAAGCTGTCCACTAACTCTGCCAACAAGCTGTCCAAAATCTGCCCACAAGATGCTCTAGAAATCAACAAAACTTCACCAACAAGGCTCTGATACCATGAAGAAAAACGGAGGTCCTATGAGGCTGCCAACTAAGGTCTGTCTTTGACCTTGAAATTGGCTCTAAGTTTCAATCTTCAAAACTGTCCTTTGCTGTTTTAGGACAGCAAACAGTTAAGTAACTTTCTGCCCATAGTTTTGTAGGTTAAGTGTTATATGAGGTGCCCTTGCAAGTGTTTTTGTAACCCAAAGTTAACACATGCAATATAACTCAAAACAAGTAACACTTCCTCTAGATCTTAACAACACAAATAAGTTGATCTACACTCTCAGCATGCATGAAATGAACACATGTGTTTTTGATCGACATGACCCTGGATAAACCCCCTTCGGGGAAAACCAGTTTGGAATGGAAGTATATATAAATGGTGTCTAAAGCATGAGATACAACAAGAACATGAAACAAATGAACCTGATACAAAGGCAACCCCTCTCAAGCTGTTATACAAGTCCAAGAAGGTGAATGCGCCTTTCTCCTTTGTTGCTCAATCCCACTCTAGCCTTGCGCCCTTGCTGCTCAAAGCCTTGTAGAAGAAACCCTTGCACACAAATCTGCCCTTGTGTGCAACCTCTCCAACAAGACACCCCAATCAACAATCTGACAAGTAAAAGACCTCCTTGCTAGGTGTGCGCTCTCCTCCAAGCAAGCATGAACACCACAAATAAATGGAAGCCAAAGCCTCCTAGAGCCCTCCATGAAATGAGGCGCACTTGCTGCCCTCTTCCTTTGCTTCCATTTCCATCTCCATTGCTCTCCTCTTCCTCTCCAGGTGAACAAAAGAGTGAATGAGCCTCCTTTTGCCCTATGTGCCCCTCTTAAGGAATCATAAGGAAACCTAAAAAGATCAATGGCTAGGATCACTCCAAGCCATATCTAATCCATGGTTGAGATCTCTCAAAAATAATCTCAACTCAAAACCCACTTTGGGTTAAGTTTCCATAGTTCAGTTTATGTGCCCCAATTCACCCACAAAGTGAATTAATAGTCACTTTTCACTCAAGTGACAAATTTCACCCTTTTGACTTAGGAAAACGTCAAAGTGAAATTAGACACAAAGTATAAGGCACAAGGGGTCAAATATTTCCCTCTTGTGGTTAGAGGCTCCAAACCACAAGGGAACCACTTCCCTAGGTACAACAAAACTCAACAAATCTATCACACAAAAATGTAAAGTCCCAAACAACTAGGTGAAGACTTGTGGAACTAAGAGGTTGGCCAATGTCACCTCACCATCTCTCTTTTGCACTTTAGGCTAGGGTAAAATGGAATCCTAACCAACAGGGGTTTCCTTATGGGTTACTAAGCTTAATGTGTATGTAGTGGGAGTGTGAGAAAGATTAGCAACAATAACAATAAATGAAAAGGAAAAATGGATTTGTGTTGTTGGGGAATGGTGGACAAAAGGGAGACTAGTGCCTTACTTGTTTGGGCAATGGAGTCATATAGCAAATCTTGAGGGCGGTTCCAAAATAGATTAGGGGCAGCAAGCAATCAATTGATGTGCACAACTATAAGCCCTAAATTGGTTGCTAGATCTACACGTGTAATGGTGGAGAGGGCCTATAATGTATCCACTACTCAAGGCAAACTTTAAGAGTGCCCCCTACCAAATACTATCTACAAATACACCTAATCAAATGGATGTAGAGTGCATAATGTTTTCATCTTAAAGGTAAATGACACAAAAGACAGATAAGACAGAGGAAACCAGTTACCCTAACCCTTTCTAATAAGATAGATGGACCTTTCTTTGGCCCTTGATTTGTCTTTGTCATCCATACACACTTCCAATTTAGTGCCTAGAACAAATAGACACACATAAAAAAATTGTACTACAACGTAGCTTAGACAAAGTAAAGAGAACTAGTATTCCAATGACTTTTAGCTTCTTTCATCACACCAAAAAAATCCCAAGTTGCAAATGGAGAGAGCAAACCCTTATATAGGCTTAAGCTCTAACTCCTCATACTATAAACATTAAATTGTTTTCCTAGATCCATTAGTTCTCCAAGGAATAATGATAAAATAATCATCCATAACCTCCTCAACAAACTTCTTACTCAAAATAGATAAGAGTTTGTTGAGATCCACAATTTCATATGAGGTTACAATAAATTTTCTAGGAAACAATTCTTAATGAAGCTCTCTTCTAACTAACTCCAATAGACAAGTCAACAATGATAGAATAGTAGAGTTGGTTGCAACAACCATCCAAAAATAGGGGGCAAGTAGTTGGGTGCCTTCTTTGTTTGAAGATAGACCAAGTCTAGGTTTCTGTTATCCCCCGCCTCCAACCTAGGGATAACTAAGGAGATCATGTCTCGAGGCCCATAGGTAGCAGAACTGGAGTGCCGAGAGCTAGATTGAATAGCAGAGCCCCGCAGGGCCCCTCGTATATTGACTTGCACCATCGATCATCACCGACAATAGAGCAACATCCATCACATCGTCCTAGCCCTAGAGGACAATGGGTCTTGCTTCATGAGGTAATAAGTCCGGTTTCATGGTAAGTGTCACTTTAATAATTGAAGCATTTGAATATGTTGCAATGAATCCTTGCTTGATTAGAGAACGATTGCTTGGAAATTATGCCTTTTTCCTTATTTAACCCTGATGGGTGTCATCATGTCCTAGTAAGTTGGTCACCCTCGGGAATGGGGTGCTATTGGGGTGTTCCTTGAAGAGTCATCGTACCATTCTTGATCATACTTATCACTTTCCATACTTCTTCCATTTCGTCTCCTCATCTTTTGGGTTTTCGGGCTTATTGACCCAAGAAGGGCATGTACCTCATTTCATGGGAAGAAGGGGCCATTAGGCTTAGAGGTGCCCTAGCAAAAACATCATGCGTTAAAATATTGCCCTGGGATCCCGAGAACAATGAAATGCTTCTCAAAAAATGAGGGATCCATAAAATAAATAACTAACTAATCAATCATGCAAGCCAAGGTAGAGCGCATGTGGGCGATGCATTTCCTTTTAGTGCCCCTTATTGTCTTCAACTTGGAAAAGCATGCAAATAAAGGTAGAGCGTATGTGGGCTGTGCATTTCCTTTTAGTGCCCCTTATTGTCTTCAACTTGGAAACAGATGCAAAATAAATGGCTAATAAAGGGCTTGGAAAAATATGCTTTAAAAACAAAAAGAGGAAAAGGATGTGGCTAGCCCTCAACAAAGGCACCCATAAATGAGACAATACGAACCCTTGTATGTCATGAAATCCCATACCCAAAAGTCTTATCCCACTTCACCTCATACTCACACATGACTTAGAAAGGTTGCCCTTGGGAAACACCTTTGACTTGGGGATTGAGTGACCCAATATGATGCCTTGACACCCCTCCCACACCTAAATTTGACAAATTGTATAAGGTCTTTGAGCATCTGTTTAGTTTGAAAAGGAGGGTTTGATGCACATGTTTGGGTGGTTCCATTATTAGATGTGGCTTACTTGGCATGATTTGTGTGACTTATGTTCCCTTGGAGGGCGCATCCGTTTGTCTTTGTGGGACCTCGCCCGGTGGATAGATATCCATGAGGAGATGACTTCGTTCGGACCTTCATGAGGGCTTTGAAGCCCAAGGATGGATGCTAGACCCCACATTTGGGGCAACCTTGTGATGACCATTTGCACCTTGAAGAAGGATATCGTTGCCTTTGGAGGCACTCTGGCATGTCTAGGAGACGAGCTCCCACCTCTTTCCACTTGGACGTTAGCCTTTGGAGGCTTGGACGTCAACCACCTAGCTCAAGACGTCACGAAGGACACTAGGGTTTGATGGAGGAGGGTTATGATGTGATGTTTTGGCACATGTGGCAGGATGGATGGCCTTTGGAGGCCTAGCATTGCACACTTCCACCTCAACGTCACTTTGATGGAGCACAACGTCACCCTTTTTAGGGTCATTTTATGTAAAATTTGAATTTTTGTAATTGTAAAGGGCAAATTCTAAAGGTTGGCCATATAATATTTTAATGTTGACATTTTAGGCCAAAGAGGTGATATAAATACACCTCTTGGCATTTCATTTTGAGACATAACTTTCCTCTCACAAGAGGAGGACTGAAATTTTCGCCCTCTTGGGCAATATTGGCACTTTTACTTATGYGCTATCTCTTGGAGGGCAACTTTTGGATGTTTGTTGGCTTATTCTTGGTGAAATTGTTTGCAACYAGGGTTTGTGCATGGTTAAATCTTGGTGAAGTAAGTAAAATCTGCAATTTCATTTCATTTATTGAATGCTTATGKTATGTTTTACTTGTTCATATTGAAGCTATAYTACTTGTGTAAACCCTAGGGAGAGGAGCATAAGGTGCTTCCTCCTCTCTCTAGTTTATTTCATCCATTAATTTGTTAAGAAACCTCATCTAGGGCAAACTCCTAAAGCCCTAAAGTGCTAGCACTTTAGGAGTTGGTTCTAGAAGCTTGTTGTGACAAAATTACAATCCTAGAAGGGAAGAAAGACTCGCTAAAGCCCAAGGGTTCTTGCACTTTAGCATTTCTTCTTGAGATCTAAGGCCCTAAGGTGCTAGCTGAAGATTTTCGAGGATCCTAATGACTGCCTAACAGGCCTGTCATATGACCTCTTGTTGGGCACTGAAATCAAGGTTTTCAAACTGATTTTTCTCACTGTTTTTGGACAGTTAACTCGCTGTCCAAAACAATCAGTTCATCTCTGTTTCTCACAGGCTGCTACAGGACAGATTTCTGTCTTAGTCCCAGAAGCAATCAAAACTGCCTTAGCTGCTGTTAAAAGGCTGCTAACAGGTTTGATATTCTGCCCTCTAAGTCTGCCAACAAGGAAATGATTCAATGCTCTTTTATGGCTGCTGTTTTAGATGATTTAATTGGGAATTTGCTGTCCACGGTTAGTACATATAAAACTCCATAAAACATAGAGTACCCTCTCTAGGATCTTTAACAACCTACAATGCTGATCTACACTTCTAAGCATGCATGAAAAATGACACATAAGTTTTTGGTCAACATGACCCTGGAAAAACCTCCATGGGGAAAACCGGTTTGGAGTAGATGTATATATTTGGAGATCTCAAAGCATGACTACAAATAGGAAATAAATACAAGTGAACCTGATACAACATCAACCCAACTTGGATGCTTTGGAGTTCCCTGTAGATGTGCCAGCTAGATGAAGGCTTGCGCCCCTCTTGGTAGCCAAAAGTGTAGAAGCCTTGCACCCTTGCTCTAGGTGCTCCTCTTGGCTCCACAAAAGCTCCCAAATGGTAGAGCGCCTCTTGCCCACCAGCCTTGCTTTCCTCCTTGCCTCATGCGCACCCTCCATAAGCAATATGCACCCTCAATGCTCAAGTGCGCCCTTTCTCTTTGCTTTTGTGCCCAAGTGAACTAGATGCGCCCACACTCCCATGAGTGTGCCCTCTTACTAGTCCACCCTCCACAGATGTAGAACCTCAAGTTTAGGCTTCCTTGCTTCCCACAAGTGCGCCTCCTCAAGCTTGCTTGCTCTCCTTGAATGGTGCGTCCCCTCCTCTCAAGAATGCGCCCAAGTGCTCCAAACCCTCATCCTCTCTTCTCTTCACCCAAGTCTCTCAAGTGAGCAAGTGAATAATGAATCTCATCTTTGCCCTATTCCCTCCTTTAGCCTCTCTTTGGCCAAACCCTAAAAGATCAATGGCCTAGATCCAATCTAGCCATGTCTAATCAATGGGTGAGATTTAATCCAAAAATCTCACTTAGGAAACCCACTTTCACTAGTTTGCTTTATGTTCTTTAACTCACCCACAAAGTGAATTAAATGTCACTTTAATGACTTAAGTGACTTATTTCACCTTTGACTTAAATCTCCTAAGTCAAAATGAAATTATAACATAAAGTAAAGTATTAAGGGTAATAGTCTCCCCCTTTGTGTTTAGAGACTCACAAACACAAGGGAACCACTTTCCAAGGTACCCAAATCTCAACACTAGCACCTTAGATCTGAAGCCCTACATCTTGGATGCTATTATCATCATCCTCCAAGTTACATTTATAGTGCTGTTGTAAATGACTCCACAGCGCAAAAGGCACTAGTTCACTTGCTCTCTTGTGAAGGAATTTGATCAAACAAACTCTCAAACTCTATTGTCTAAAGCTTCTACTAACTTTCTCTAACCCTAGCTTAGCCTAAACTGCTAATTTAGTTGCTGCTGTTACAAATCTTTGTTACAGCCATCTAAACTGCTGTAATTTGCTGCATAACTCACTTTAACTACTAGTTAACATACTTAGAAATTGCTTGGGATAAGTGTTAATTAAACTACTTGATAAATGCTAAATTTCCACTGTCTTTTCTTGCAATTCTGAACCATATTTCTCGTGGCTGTTACAAAATACTAATTGCTGTTATAAACTGTCTTCTTGCTGCAATTTTGTATCAGCGAACATATATTTTCATTGTCTATTGTCTCTTGAGGTATTATTATCATACTGATACTTGGAAATTGCTATATACATGCCATATTGTTCTTGTTCTAGTCAGGGATTTGAAATATTTCCCTTTGCCTCAATTTCACGGATGTAGACCTTTGACTTAGGTAACCAATGAGAGGGTGCTCAAAGCTTGCTCATATCCCTTGCTATCTAGTCCCTTGAGGTTACCGGGGATGCCTCCCCTGGGCTGGATTCCTAAAATATGGGGATTTCCTACTAAGGTGACAATGGTGGGTTATCCTGTAGTTACGCGGATTTGAAGACTTATGTTGGGGCTTTGGCATAAGTACAAATCCTGCAATAACGGTTCCCAAAATAGTGAGAGCTTACCCATAAGTGCGCCCTCCTAGGTGATGTGTCCAAGCAATAACTAGCAATGTAATTGCACAAAACGACCTCCTCCAAGTGGATAAATCAAACCAATCCAAGACCAAGTCCTCATAATGTGATGTACAATGAAAGCTCCATGTGGCACGTGCTCTTATCCTGAGGTATGTAGATATCCATCCGTATGTGGGTGCCCTCAACAAATGGTATAAAAATATGTGCAAGGCACCTTCTTGAAATAGATAGATGCATGAATAGGTGGAGCGCTCAAACAATATAGACCATAATGCTCAAACTCCAAGATAACCAACTCCCAAGAATATGTAACCAACTCTCCAAGTGGCATGTGTGGCTCCAATTATCCATAGATCAAGGTAAGTGAGGTAGATCTCAAGGTAATAGGTTGACTAACATGAAATATATGCCATAGATCAAGTGCCAAGTAATCAAAACCAAACAACCTCAACATGTGTGCAACAACCACCATTGCCTTGATCCACATGAAATGCCTCCACATGTGTGCAAGCAATGGAATGCACCATGAAAGAGAGGTTTAATGTCAGCACAAAGTGCAACCTCAACAAGAAAATAGAATCAAGAAGCCCACTCAAGTGTTGGAAACCATCTGTGCAACAAGGAGTGGGTTGGCCCCTCCAATCAAACCATAAGATGCTGGAAAACCATGGATAGGTAGAGGGCTCCCTAAGTTTGAGTGTCTATCCTATAAAGTACCTCCATGGAACCTCAATAGACACTAGAAACCCCAGGGTGCTCTCACCAAGAGTGCTAAATCATTCATCACCATGATCAAGATGAAAATCCCTTGTAGGTTGAGCCAAATGTTGAAAATCCATGATAGAAAGGCGCTCTACAAGAACAAGTGTCTATTTAGTCAAGTATCATCATGAGGCCACACTAGACACACAAAAACCCAAGGCGTCCTCATCAAGAAGTGTCGTGTTGTCCATCCTCTTCGACAAGCTGAAAATAACATGTATGTCGTGCTGAGTGTTGGAAATCCATCATAAAGCAGGGCACTCACCAAGATCAAGTGTCTATCCCATCAAGTATGACCATAGGACCATGATAGACACAAAATCCTAGGGTGCTCTGTCCCATCAGTGTGAAGCCTCCAACCATGCAGATGTATCCCTAAAACCCTAGGTATATCCAGGAAGAATAAGAAGACGAGTGTTCTGCATGAAAAGTAGTCTATATCAACAAATATCAGTGCAGGAGTACAATAGACACACCAAGAGCTAGAGCACTCCATCAGAAACCCACATCTTTGTACCATAATAAAACCCCCCAGGGTGCTCCAAAACTTGGTCAAGAGGTGAGCATTCTACTAGTTTGGTTGTCTGTCTAATTAAATATCACTTTAAGAATATAATAGATGCCTCCTAAGCAAGGGCTCTCCACGCCAATAGTTAGATGGTATGTCACCATCAAATCATTTCCCAATCCCCCTAGGGTGCTCCAAAGTGTGACAAAGAAGAGAGTGCTTTAGCAAACGAGTTGTCTAATTGACTGAACATCATCATAAAAGTGCAATAGACATGTAAAACACTAGAGCACTCCTTCAAAAGAGCTCCATGTCAATACCTCATCACAAACCCTAGGTGCTTTGAAATATAGTCAAGGAGATGAGTGCTCCTCAAAAGTCTTAGTCTATTTCTTTGATAATCATTATAGAAACCCAATAGACACTAAAGGTGGGAGAGCGCTCTTCTTCAAGAGCCATAACCAATCATACCAATGCTATGACCACACCTCCATAGAATTATGCAAGGAGCAAAACGATAAGGCAAGGAGCAAGCATCACTACATTGATCCAATGACATGTAGATAACCAACATCATAACAAAGCACTAGGATCATCATCAACACAATCATCCAAGCAACATGAAGAGAAGACCATGCATCAAGGTAATCCACCACACAAGCTACCGAAGCAACCAAGACAACCAAGGCCATCAGCTACATGATCCACTAAGGAGTACTACTATACTCAACCATCCTCAAGCAAAGAAAAATAGAGGTGTGTATGTGTAGTCCATAGGCATCCTTGCAAATTACCCCCAAGAATATGCAATTACCACTCATGTCAATATGAGGGGTAATACAACCTAAGTGTCCTCAAGTCAAGTGCTCAACCTTCAAGGTATATATCACGTCGTCCCAAGCTTCTAGGGCTAATTGCCCTTCTCCAATTGCCTAGCGCTCCTCCTCCTAGGTAGGTACCTCTCTTAATTGAGCAATTGATTCTCCCATTATGTTCACCCAACGGGTTAGTCAACATGCTGATTAGGGTAAAGGGGTTGGGTTCCTTGAGATTATTCTATTTAGTGATTATGGAAAGATTGTAAAGGCCTTGAGATTGAATCTTGTTTTACTTGTAATTGCTGAGAAATGGGTGGATAATGAATTAAAACTTAAGGACTTGGTGCACATGTTCCCCCCCTTTGATGTACTGCGTTTTGTTGATTGATGCTTGCAGCCTCTCTTTTTGTTTGATTAAGTTATTTTTTTAAGAACTTGAGGGTATTCCTCCCTTGGTTTTAATGACACTGTTGCAAATTTAAGCGGTTGTTCTTGACCTTGAGGGTTTGTAGGGTAAAGGAAGTTTTCCCCATGATTAGATTTTGAGTGATTAGGATAGGGATGTGTTTCCATCATTGATCTTAGGGTTCAAGACATATCGATCTGGTGAGGTTCACCTAGCACAAATACCTCATTGGAATTCTCCATATCCAAATGGCGAATACCAATTTTTGTTAGATATAAATTTTTCATTTTTTCAAAATATTGTACAGAAAAGTGTTTGCAACTAGGAAGGGATTATCTTGTCTGGCTAACCCTCTTCCCTTGAGTGACTTATAACTAGTGTAACATGGGGACACACCCCTAGATGTGGAGAAGGCATCCCCTGCATATCCTGCATCTGTGGGATGTCCTTGATTTGTTCCTTTCCTCATTGGGAAGCCTTGAGGATGTCCCTTGTTGTAGGGGACAACAATATCCTTCATCCACCTTGAGGGATATCAGACTGTCTCGTAGTTGACTGATAACACTGCAAGAATGAATTGAGATTGATAAAAAAATGACTAAAATGATTTTTGGAAAGTAGAAATGTAATACAAATACTCAATAAACTAGGTGACTGTCATTCTGCTCCTTTTCTGGATTGTTTCTCATATTCAGAATTCACTGTTGTCTTTGATCAATCACCAAGTACATAAGAATTATATTATGTACAACACCATTAACGTAGAATTTTTGCATGGTTCTCACCTTTTAATTTACATTTTTTGTATCGTTAATGCTGATCACAGATGTACAAAAGCGAATGGAATGCAGTTGTGATGTTGCATCAATTTTCTTAAGGAAGCTGGAAATAAATATTTATAAAGTACTGCTTTCATGTCAACAACCTTAAATGCCTGCACATGAGTTTCTCAAGTAGTGACTGTTATGTATATCATATATGCTATTTATATTACTTAAGCTTACACCTCAGACTCATGGCAGGCATTATGAATTTTAGTGCTAGTATGTCAAACTAACAGATTTAATGTATATATGTGCTGCTTTGTTCAACTAGCAGATGTTATGTACGTAGGTGCTAGTATATAATATATATTATATACTATATCAAACTAGCTTCCGGTATAAATTAAACTGGTTATTATATACTATGAAATGGTTCTTTCGATGAAGAGGTAACTTCAAACGCTTTTTCCTTTAAGATGTATGCACTTTGGTTCATTCATGTTTAAACTTTTTGTGATTTAAACCTTCTTATCACGTTAAACCTTTTATCTCTTGGTACTCATACATAAGAATGTCAAGATGGTCCCTTGACACATTTAAGCATAATATGATAAATTTAAGGTAGGGTTGCTCAGGGAGAAGACTGTGATGAAGGTCCCACAAAAGATGATGTGGACAAGCTCATAGAAAATGGGAGGGAAGGTCCTGTAGAAGCTATAATTATTATTCACCCTAGCATAACCAACAGATAATGAATGTTGTTGACTAAAGGCAATGCACAACTAAGTAGTAAATGTCGTTGACCATTGAAAGGTTATGTACCCCAGCACAACCAATAATTATTAATAATTGATATGGAGATAGGGCCACTATAGCTTATGGTCACCAATTCTAAGGCCAAAATAAGGGTTTTGATGATGCATTTACGAAAATGATCCTTTTTTCTGATATTGGAGAAGGAAAAATTTAATCATGCACAACCATTCTGCTTTAAAAGTAACTTTGTGAGAGGCAGGATGCTATTTTCTTGAAGAGATGAGCCAGAGTCAAATTCTCTCTGCACCACTATGTAGCTCTTTTCACAGGACCCCAAAATTTTGGTTTGATATGAAATGTTTTCAATTTCATATGCAAATGTGTGGTTGTTCAAAGTAACAAGTTGAAAAGTCTAGTAGTTTTTAGATTTCTCACTAAATCAGAGATTATTCATTAGATATTTTCAGTTTGGACGTATGCTATTCTATTCTTTTTATTTGGTCAAGATATCTAAAGTATGGAAGTGGGAACATCGCCAAGAATTTAGTTTGCAGCTTTTGGAGGATGTTCTTATGATTCCAAGTTGGACTGAAGTTCCTTTTCAATTTACTCCAATTTTATTTAAAAATCTGTTCAGATCCATGATTCTATTTTGCTAGTTAGTTTCTCTTATTTTACCAAAGACTGAAATACTAATAATTAACATAGTAGTAATTGATTATGTCTTATTTGGAATGAAATGCACTAGTGATTGCTTTATGCTGTTATTGTATTTGAAGCTTTAACATTGCATATTGATGTGACTATAATGCACTGTTCTGATTCGTTCTAAGTATCATATTTTGTTTTCTACAGGTCTTGGATGCCAGGGACCCTCAGGGTACAAGGTGTCGCCACCTGGAAAAACATTTGAAAGAAAATTGCAAGCATAAGCATCTCATCCTTTTACTGAACAAGGTTTACATAAAATGCTCATATCCATGCACATATAAATGGAAGTTACAAAATGTTTACTTTTCTTTACGAGGCAATTATCATTACTGTTATGTTTTATCTTTTTGATATGTTAAAACCAACTTATTTATCTTGCTGGAAAACTCATATTTTGAGTCATGATTTTGTTTCAGTGTGACCTTGTTCCTGCTTGGGCTACAAAAGGGTGGCTCCATGTGCTCTCACGGGAGTATCCTACCCTTGCTTTCCATGCGAGCATCACGAATTCATTTGGCAAGGTCTTTCATTTGTTTTCACTGAAAGAGGGATGGGATATTTTCGAAACATGTTAAGTTAATGATAGTGTGTGTGTGTGTAATATTTGTTGTTTTCTGATGTGGATAGATTTTGGGTATGTCAGCTCTCTTTTATCTTCTGTATTGACATTATGTTTATAGCTTTTATGGATTGTCATGTTGTGTACAGGGTTCACTTCTTTCAGTTCTTCGGCAGTTTGCTCGTATGAAGAACGACAAGCAGGCAATATCTGTTGGCTTCATTGGATATCCTAATGTTGGGAAATCATCTGTAATCAATACTTTGCGAACCAAAAATGTAATATTTATTCTCTTGTACCTTTTACCCTTCTTCCTGAGAAGTTCCCAGTACTACATTATCATGTGCCTGTGACAATCATACCTTTTTCATGGTTCACATCCATTAATTAAGACTGAAGGTGCATTTTTGTACTGATTGTTTAAAAATTTTGTTAATTTATTTCTTGCAATTTTTCATCATGTAGGCTTGACCCATGTGATGGTGTAAGCATGTCTAGTTGTTCCTTTTGCTTTTTGTCAACTGATGATCAATTGCGATCAAATTGCAAATTAAGCTCAATTTTAAGGGGCATAGTTTTCATTGCAAATTTTGATGTGTATTCTTGGCGTAAGTTGAAATTCTACTCCTATCTAATTTAAACTCAAATTTGCAGGTGTGCAAAGTAGCACCTATACCAGGTGAGACAAAAGTATGGCAGTATATCACTCTTACAAAGCGTATCTTCTTAATTGACTGTCCTGGGGTTGTTTACCACAACCATGACTCCGAAACAGATATTGTGCTCAAGGGAGTGGTAGGATCTGCTTCCTTAACATGTAATGACAATTAGTGTAGGTTTTTGTAGTATTATTGTACTTAACACATGTTTAACTCTCTGTGCATTGCAAGAACCTCCATTAAGATGTGGGTGTTTTATGGATTAACAATCTGTAAGTTTTGGGTCATCTTTATTTATTTTTTGTCAGTGCGGAAACTGTTTTATGAGCTTAAAGAATTTAGTGTGTTCTGCTATGTTTTTTTCAATTTTTTCTTTTTCATGCAAGGATGGAGTTCTTGAACTAAAAATGGTAAAGGATCATTATGACAAAAATAAAACTACAAAGTACTTTATTTTTCTAATATACAAAATGGTCTGCATCAGTAATTCATAAAATTTCACCAAGACACTGTTGTCATAAGTGGCTAGGAGTAGGAACAGTACCTATTGGACCATAGCTCGTGTAAGCAATTCTCAATGGTAGGTGAATAATCCATTTTATTTAAACATTATTTGAATTTAGATGCATTCCTAAGTATTCCTGTCATATTGAAATGCTTTCTTCCAAAAATTTGTAAAGGTTTTGAGAATATAAACTATTTTTCCAAAATCCATATTCTTTTTAAATATTGTTTAGTTTTAGCTAGTTACTTTTATTTTGCAAGTAAGTATATATATATAAAACCTTTCAGAGCCAAAAATTACAGTATTGCCATGTTTGTCCGAGGACTGTAATTACTGAATTGCCCCGGAGGGAAACCAATTCAACCAGTGCCTTATAAACCAAAACCGACCCAAGATTCAGACATCAGTTTTAAACATCTGGAACAGAATTGCCTCGTGGGGAAACCGATTTGTCCGAGCTTCTAGAACTTCTAGGACTGACTTTTGACAGACAAAAAGAGAATTGTCCAAAAGTACAGTTGTCAATATATAAACAAAACTAAAAACATGCCATGCAGTCTGACCCCTGTGCAGATGTCGTGGCTTAGGCAACCGATGTGTTGCATGCCACATTGTCCAGTGTAGGCGCCCAGAGAGCTAAAGCCGAGCTTGTTGCCGCGTTGTCCATTGCTGACATTTGGAGAGCCAGAACCAAGACCGCCGCTAAGGCCGCTGGTGCACTGGGTGCCTGTTCTGTGGAGTGTTGAGAGCCATGCAAAGAGGAGAGCAGTTGCAGAATTTGCGTCCCCTTCTTGTCCATAATTTCCAGATGGAACCGTAGGTCGTCCACCTCCTTGCGGACCTTGAACACCAGGTCTTGCAAAATTGCAAGGTTGTCTTGAAACTTTGCATAGGTGGTGCAATCCGAGCAGGAGTGGGGTTGGTCCTGTGGTTTCTTCCGGTGGACGGAGGTGTCCTCTCGTGGAGACTGGACTGGTGGTGACTGCACTGGCGGTGGCGCAGGAGCTGAATTCTCAGGCAAATTTGGTGGGATGACAAAGGCAGGTTGCGAGGAAGAGGCCAGGTTCGGCAATGGCCCTGGGGCAAATCCCATTGAGTTTCCCAGGAGGTTGAACCACTCGACTCGGCAAGCCCAAGGGGAGGAAAGAGGTAGGAGGCCGCTTTGGCTCTGAGAGGAATGGCCAGAGGAGGCGGGCGAAGAAGGCAGAGAGCTGTGCGAAGGTGCGGGGGCAGGTTGAGGCTGAATGGCCATGCCTGACCTGTTTTGGTACCAAGCCGAGCCCCGCTTGGATTTCCCCCGCAGTCGAGGCATGGCTGAAGCAAGAAGAACGTAAGCAGGCATTGAGAATTGTCTAGTGTAGCAGGTGAGCAGCAGGGAGGAGTGCAGACCGCATGAAGGCTCTAGTGAAAGAGGAAGAACCGATGAACCAGCCGAGGAGCGCCATGGTATGAATAATGCTGGAGAGGGAGGACGCACACGTGCAGAGGTGACCACAATAATGGAGGCTCCATAGATCGGACAAGGAGGGAGAGAAGAGCGCACTCGAAGTGTTAATGGCGCGTTGGTAAGAGTGAAGGCTGTGTAAATTCATGGTGTGGGAGGAGGGGAGGTGCATGCGCTAGTCACGTGACTGGTACTGCGCTGGCAGACACCGTCCCCTCCATCTTCACACCTGTGCTCAACTAACACCCCATCCGGGGGAAAAAGTTGTAGGACATGGGGGTGGGCTTTGAATTTATATGTATTCCTAAGTATTCTTGTCATATTGAAATGCTTTCTTCCAAAAGCTTGTAAAGGTTTTGAGAATATAAACTATTTTTCCAAAATCCATATTCTTTTTAAATATTGTTTAGTTTTAGCTAGTTACTTTAAATTGACTGGTAAGATGTTAATTATTTACTTCAGTCTCTTGTGTTATATGTTGTGTAAACCAATTTAACATAACTCTATGCACTGAAAATTTACCTAATAACCTAATATGACACAATTTTTTGACTGAACATTTCCTGTTCTTGTATGTACCTATTGTCCTAATCTCCGTGGTGCTTGACTGCACAATTTCAGTGTTCTATTTCATCCATGCTGACAATAGGGAAAATTTCAGGGGCTAAATTTTGCCCATGGGCTAATTTTACATGCTTTTTCACCAAAAAATATTTTTTTTTCTAAAAATTGTTCACCCAAATTCTATATAATCAAATTTGTTTACCTTAAAAATCGCCAAAATTTTATAGAAACAATATCAAATCCTTAAAATTTGAATATTTTTACAAAAATATCACCAGCATTTTTCAGTTTGCATATGAAGAAGGATTATTAATATTCACCAAGGTTTCTACTTTTTAAGATAGATTTGCATCCTTAAAATTATCCCTGGATGACAAGCAGCCCCTTCTTCAGATTCACTATCCAGAGTGTAACCAAGAAAACCAGATGGTCATGACCTTCATGTCCTGAAAAATTGTTAATTCCCTCACTTCAGCCATATTCCATGAGGTCCTCATTCTTCAGAGAGTTGGATGCATCAATATCGCCAAACATTTTACAGTTTGCATATTAAGAAGGACTATTAATATTCGCCAAGGTTTCTACTTTTTAAGATAGATTTGCATCCTTAAAATTATCCTTGGCTGACAAGCAGCCCCTTCTTCAGATTCACCATCCAGAGTGTAACTAAGAAAACCAGATGGTCATGACCTTCATGTCCTAAAAAATTGTTAATTCCCTCACTTCAGCCATATTCCATGAGGTCGTCATTCTTCAGAGAGTTGGATGCATCACAGACAATTGAATTGGACAGAATAGATATGTTTTTGATTGGTGCTTAAGCCTTTCATGAGTGTTTCCAGCGAGGGGTTTGGTTACAGCTCATATGCATAAGCTGGCAATCTATTTCATGCTTTAGGATTGGATATAGAGAGTCCCCTACCCAATAGAGTCTCTGCTGATGTTCCAAATGTCAGAGAGATACCAGTGGGGGTATTTGTGAGGAACTCGACAAAGCATACCTGAGCATCACTTAGAATGATCCGCTTGAACCTTGTTACAAAATCTCCATCGTTCCAACAATTATGTTTAGATGAAATTGGATTCATTACTACTGCTAAGTCTATTGCTCACAGCTCTACCACATGGGTAAGCTTACCTTAGGTGAACTGAAGTCTGCTTTCTGTTGGAGGAGCAAACACTGAGATCCAACTTAATATTAAATGTAGTTTTGTATTATGTACACAAGATGTTGTGTTTAACTCTCACTGTGCATTGCATCAACCTCCATTGATATGGATTTTTATATGGATTTACAATTTTTAAGATTTGGGTCATCTTCATTTATCTTCTTTGTTAGTGGGAAAGTTAATTTTAGAGCCTAAAGAATTTAGTGTGTTCGCAGCTGTTTTTTTTTTCAATTGTTTCTATTTCATGCAAGGATCGAGTCCTTGAACTAAAAAAGGTAAAGGATCATTATGACAAAAATAAATTATAAACTACTTTCCATTTCTAAATATAAAGATGTCTGTATCGAATTTCACCAAGACGCTGTTGTCATAAGTGGCTAAGAGTAGGAACAGTACCTATTGGACCATAGCTTGTTTAGTAAGTGCAATTTTCAGAGATAGGTAAAAAACCTTTTCATTTAAACTGTCTTTGAATTTAGATGCATATGTAAGTATTCCTGTCATATTGAAATGCTTTCTGCCAAAAGTTTAAAAGGTTTTGGTAATATAAACTATTTTTCCAAAATCCATATTATTTTTAAATAATGTCTAGTTTTTAAGTTTTAACCAGTTTCTTTAAATCGACTGGTATTATGCTAATTATTTACTTCAGTGTCGTGTTATATATTGTGGAAACCAATTTAACACAACTCTGTGCACTGTAATCTTACCTAATAACCTAACATGACAATTTTTTGACTGAACTTTTCCTGTTCTTGTTTGTAACTATTTTCCTACTCTGTGGTGCTTGACTTCACGAATTCAGTGCTTAATTTCATCCATTCTGACAAGCAGCTCCTTCTTCACATTCAATATCCCGGGCATAACCAAAAAAACCAGAAGGTCGTGACCTTCTTGTCCTAAAAATTTGTTAGGACCCTCACTTCATGTTGTCATTCTTCAGAGGCTTGGATGCATTGTGGACACTCAAGTTGTACAGAATAGATATATCATTGACTGGCCCTTCAGCCTTCCAAGCTTACCCAGCGAGGGGTTTGGTTACAGCTCATATGCATAAGTTGGCAATCTATTTCACACTTTAGTATTGGATATAGAGAATCGCCTACCCCATACATTCTCTATTGATGTTCAAAATATGTCAAAGAGAGATACCAGTGGGGGTATTTGTGAGGAACTATAGAAAGCTTGCCTGAGCATCACTTAGAATGGTCCACTTGAACCTTTGTCACAAAATCTCCTTTGTTTCAACTGTTATTTTTAGATGAACGTGGATTCATTACTACTGATAGGGCTATTGCTCTACCACATTGGTGAGCTCACCCTAGGTGAACTAAAGTCTGCTCTTTGTTGCAGGAACAAACACTGAGCTCCAACTCAATATTAAATGTACTTTTGTATTTGTTGATATTATGGTAGCTGCGGGAGGTATTTACCTCCACGTGTAACCCTGACGAGAATAGAATATTT
>JZKD02S1777621.1:94136-104801 GCA_000966675.3 Picea glauca
CAAGGAAGAAACCAAATCAAGAAAATGATATGTCAAAGATACAATGCTTCAACTGTTGAAAATATGGTCACTACAGGAACCACTGTCCTGAGTTAAAGAAAAGGAAGGAAACAGATGAAGCAATAGTTGCCGAAGAAAGAGAACCCTCAAAGGAGGCCAAGCAGGATAAAACAGACTGCTTCTTCCGAGACAAGGTAACGATATTCTTCATAATTCTTGTACATACCATGTTTACATAGTTTCTGTACATATCTTGCATATCTATTTCTTAGAAGATAAAATGTTCAAAGAGAAACAATACCTATGGAAGAATAACAAAGATAACGATTGTTGTCACGATGACTACAAGTCAAGCAATACACATGAAAAGATGAAGTACATTGACAATCCTTGGTAACAATTCCTGTGGAAGCTATTACATAAGTAACATCTGCAAGATAAGTCGAAATCAGAATCAAACTTGAAGAAACCTGGAAGAAGTAAAAACAAAAAGAAGTCAACAATCAAGAGGAAAAAAAAAAAAAGACTTGTGACACTTTGCAGAAGGCAATAAGGATGCAGACAAAAGCGTGGACTCTTTTAGATGGAGGGAGCCGATTATATTATTCCAAAAGAAGAGCACACATTCATGCATGAAGCAAGGATTAGGAGGGAGCTAATCCTAAATAATATGATCCTTTGAGGATTATGAAATATCTATCCATGTTCTCGTTGATGGTAGCAGCCATGAAAAGCAGCACATGTCCAGTTGGACTTTAGAAGAAGTCTTCTTCGAAAAGAAGCCTTAAAGTATCCCTGGTTGTCCATCCACATCCATGATCCTATGATGAAAGGAAGAAGTTGGAATCTTCAGTGCATGGAATCTATAGAGAACTCCATGGACCCAAGAGCTAAAGAGAAACATGAGGAAGAACATGAAGATTCTAAGAGAGAAAGAAAAGCCAGAACAACCAGTCATTATATCGAGAATCACAAGACTACCAGCTTGGTTTGAACCCACTAGAAGCAATCAAGCAGAAGAAATGGAAGTTGT
This sequence comes from Picea glauca, assembly GCA_000966675.3. Lineage (NCBI taxonomy): Eukaryota > Viridiplantae > Streptophyta > Pinopsida > Pinales > Pinaceae > Picea > Picea glauca. Next base: position 95,170 of record JZKD02S1777621.1, read on the forward strand.
GATGAAGAACAGTGTATGAAAGACTTATGAATGGAAGCATTGCGAGATTCAAAACTAGAGGTTCTCCTAGATGGAGGGAGAAGACTATGATGATAGCTTGTTCAAGTAACCAGACATACCTCTACCTATGCCATTATATCTTCTGCAATATCCATGGGTTGGAGTTTACATCAGATGAATGTAAGGACCGTTATCCTCAACATAGTAATTGAACAAGAAGCGTATGTAGAGCAACTTCAAGGTTTTGAGGTATACTAGAAAGAGACCCTTGTATGTAGATGGAAGAAGATCTTGTATGGATTCAAACAACTTGGTGCAGAGTCTCTCATGCACAACAAAAGCGTGGTGAAAACTTTCTATAACAGAGATAATGTATCAGAATGGTTACTTAAAAGTTCAGGATGATGGATTGCTAATCCATGACAAACTTTCATGATGACAAAAGAAGTGCTACTGGGATATGTTTCAGTTTGAGCCTTGCCACGATGTCATGAGCTAACAGGAAACAAAAGTGCTGAATTCAACCACGATATATTGTAATGATCAGAGTCATATGAAGTCTTAAGAGAAAACCAGTGTTCCAGATAGACTGAAGTACATTGAGATCAAGCATTACATTTTGCATGATGAAGTCCAGAAAAGAGAAGTGGTTCTCCAATATATCTCCACAGATGAGTAGATAGCAGATATTTTGGTAAAGCTTTGTCCAAGATGAAAAAGTTTGCGTACTCAAAAAACAAGCTGGAGCTCGTGGAGATGACTTCCTTATTGAAAAAGGAAGAAATTACTCCCAGGTTGGGAGGGAGCACTGATGTGTTATTAATTTATGGACAGTCATTTTTCAGCTCGAAAAATGGTCCAGGATGAGTAGTTCCTTTCCAGTTTGGAAACTGGTTTGAGATTTTTGATGGACAACCATTTTCCAGTTTGGAAAATAATCCAGATCGGACAGTCATTTTCGTAATGAAAATGGTTCGATAGATTGCTGATGTACCATAGACAACGATTCCCCTTGTGGCCAGTGTGAGGGAATAATGGTCTAGGACAATCATTCTTCTTGGCTGTCACTTTGAGTAGTGGTCAAGTAGAATGGTCCGCCTCGCTGGGCAGTCATTCTTTCGAAGTTCACAATTGTGAGCAGTTTCGAAGAATGGTCTGTTTTGGAGGTTGGTGCAGGACAATCATTTCCATTAGGAAATGGTTCGGACAGTCATTCCTAGGGCAGATTCGTTCTCTTCAGGTTGCACTATGCTTAGTGTCGGAGGAATGGCCCAGTTAGGTGAATGGTCCAGGTTCATCAATCAGGGACAAACATTCCCTAGGGCAGACTCATTCTATCTAGGTTGTACTATGTTTAGTGCCGAAGGAATGGCCCAGTTAGGTGAATGGTCCAGGCTCAGAAGTCGGGGACAATTATTCTTCTATGCTTGAGAAGAATAGTCCAGATAGCCCATGGCTGATGTTTTACTTTTTGAGGGCAGATGCTCTTCCAGATCTCACAGATGTGAGTGGAAGAATGGCCCAGATAACTCACTTTATATCATGATATTGTTTTCTGTGCAGGTTGATATCAGATGATATGATTGCTATGGAGACTATATGTCTCTGGACAGTAGATTTATGCTACTGTGGTGGATGTGTTCCACTGGTTGTGAATATGTGTCACTGATTAAGTAGCCGTGTGCTACTTGGTGTGGTAGTGTACCACCGGATTGTAGTTGTGTGCTACTATGGATAGACACAATTGTGTTCTATTGAATGACATTGTTCTGAATTCCATGTAGACTATCGATAGTGTTGAAAATGATTATCAGCTAGATGGATAGTCAGTGTGCTTGTGGACAGGCATTCTCCAACCGGAGAATGGTTCAGATAGAACAAATTGCTGGTGGACAGGTATTCTCTCTGTGGAGAATGGTCCATGTTGATAGTTTGTTGACATGTCATGGACTAGTATTTTCCTAAGGCACAGATTGTGGCTCGATCAGGAAAATGGTTCAGGACCGATATTTTCTAAGGCATATAGGTTGAGACGGATCTCTATGGTATATATGACTCGATTAGAAAATAGTCCTAGATTGACATTCCTATAGGAATGGTCTCTGTAGTCCATGGCGTAGCTTCTAGCATCTATTGGGACAATCATTCATCTAGGACATATGTCTGGATTGGAAGAATGGTCCTTGTATCACTCTGTGGAGTGAGTGACTTATTCAGCATCATGCCTGATTACTCAGATGGAGTATGGCTATGAGAGATGATGCAGTTGATACTATCATATGATAGTGATAATGGTGCTCGTGATCTAATCATGAGATAGCCTGTACGGCTATGATGATGCTATCGGTTGGATGGTATATTTGTGCTCAAGACCATTGCCTTCAATACCTCCCTAGCTAGGAGGGAGTGTTGATATTATGGTAGCTGCGGGAGGTATTTACCTCCACGTGTAACCCTGGCGAGAATAGAATATTCCGGGAAGCAAGAAGAAACCCTAAAGCATTGGACATAACCCTAGAAGACAAGTCGACTAAACGGGATATTTAATATTAAGTGTTTAGCCTCCAGAATGAGAAGTCGGCCCAGACAGCGCAGGAAAAACAATATAAATACAGGAAGCCAGATCTCATTTGGTACACACACAGCTCGCAACTGCAGAAATGTACAAGTGTGCACTACAGAAACGGGGTAAGTGCGCAAATCTGGGGAGCAGCGGCAGTTCCTGCAACCTGTAATTTCTGTTTTTCTGGGTTGGAATTTCTGATCAGTCTTGGTTATCTTTGCTTGGTGCATTAGGCTTGGTTGGCTATTGATTTGCTATCGAAATTCTTCTCTCTGTCAAGGTTAAGGTGCATGGGGGTGGCTTCGGCCTATGGTTGGGTGACAATATTGCTATATTGTCTATGGTTAAATGAGCACATCTATTATTTCTAATAGTATTATGTACTTAAGGTGTTGTGTTTGACTCTCTTTGTGCACTTCATCGACCTCCATTAAGATGGGTTTTTTATGGACTGACAATTTGGAAGTTTTGGGTCATCTTTATTTATTTTCTTTGTTAGTGCAAAAGTTGTTTTTAGAGCTTAAAGAATTGAGTGGGTTCACCACTGCTTTTTTCAATTGTTTCTATTTCATCCAAGGATTGAGTACCTGATCTGAAAATGGTAAATGATCATTATGACAAATAAAACTGTAAAGTACTTTCCATTTCTAAATAATACAAAGATATCTGTATGGGGAATTCATAAAATTTCACCAAAATACTATTGTCACAAGTGGCTAGGAGTAGGAACAGTACCTATTGAACAATAGCATGTTTGAATCTTGATAAGTGCAATTCTAAAGGTAGGTGAAAAAGTTTTTCATTTAAACAGGCTTTCAAGATAGATGCATTGTAACTATTCCTGTCAAAATGAAATGCTTTCTTCCAAAAGTTTGTAAAAGGTTTTGACAATATTAAACTATTTTACCAAAATCCATATTATCTTAAAGTAATGTTTAGTTTTAACTACTTTCTTTAAATTGACTGGTATTATGTTAATTATATTCTTCAGTCTCTTGTGATATATATTGTGTAAACCAATTTAACACAACTCTGTGCACTGTAATCTTACCAAATAACCTAAAATGACAATTTTTTGACTGAACATTTCCTGTTCTTATGTGTAACTATTGTCCTACTCTTTGTGGCGCTTGACTGCATAAATTCAGTTCTCGGTTTCATCCATTCTGACAAGCAACCCCTTCTTCACATTCACCATCCAGAGCATAACCCAAAAAAGCAGATGGTCATGACCTTCATGTCGTGAAAGTTGAAAATTCCTTCTTTTCAGCCTATTCCATGAGGTTGTCATTCTTCAGAGACTTAGATGCATGGCATGAAGATTTTTGAGGAACTAGAAGGCTGCCCAACAGGTCTGTTTTGACCTCTTGTTGGGCTCTAAGTTTAGTTATCCAAATCTGTCCTTGCTGCTGTTTTAGGACAACAAACAGGTCTGTTTAATTCTGCCAAGAAATCTGCCTTCAACTGATGGTTACATGCTCTATTAAGGTGCCATTGCAAGTGGTTTTAGTAACTGAATGTTAGCACATGCAAACCTCAAAACATATAGCACTCCTCTAGGATTTTTACAACTCCTAATGCTGATCTAAAAACTAAGCATGCATGAAATTTGAACACGTGTCATTTTTGTTCAACATGACTCTAGATAAACCCCCTGGGGAAAACCAGTTTAGAATGAAAGTGTATATATGTGATGTTTCAAGCATGGAATACAACAAGTGAACAAATACAATGGAACTTGTACAAGTAGCAAACTCCTCTCAAGCTTGGCTAGATGGTTCCATGAAGAATGCGCCCAAGTAAGTGCGCCCTCTCTCCCTTGTTGCCAATTCCACTGAAATAGTGCGCCCTTGATCCTCCCTTGGCCAATAGAGAAACCCTTGCATACAAAGAACCTCTTGTATGCTGCTTCAACAATGAACCAATCAGATCTGCAATAGTCCAAGTACAACTAGTGCCTGCTAAGCTTGCACCCTCCTAGACAAGTGCGCCCTCCACCAAGCAATAGCTCTAGCTCACAATAAATGATGCCTCAAGCCTCCTTGCGCATTCCATGAATGAAGGCGCCCAAGTTTTCCTCACCCAATGCTTCTATTCTCCTCTCAATGCTCTTCTCCAAACTCTCCAAGTGAACACATGAGCGAATGAGCCTCTCTTTGCCCTTTGTGCCCCACTTGAACCATCCATAAGGAAACCTAGAGTTCAATGGCCAAGATCACTCTTAGCCATCTCTAATCAATGGGTGAGATCTTCTCACAAGTATCTCACTTAGAAACCTACTTTGGATTAAGTTTCCTAAGTTCACTTTATGTCCCTCAATTCACCCACAAAGTGGATTAATAGTCACTTTTGCCTTAAGTGACAAATTTCATCTTTTTGACTTAGGATAAAGTCAATGTGGAATTAGACATAAAGTACAAGGTACAAAGAGTCAAATATTTCCCTCTTACCGAGGAAAGTGTTTCTCACCAAGCCCATCTTGTCTTTGAAGTAGACATGCTTGCCCCTTGGCAAGGCCTCGGTGAGAATGTCTGCCACCTGTTCATCAGTCGGAATATACTGAAGCTGAACTGCCCCATGCTGAACCCAATCTCTGATGAAGTGATACCTGATCTCAATATGCTTTGACTCTTCATGAAATACTGGATTCTTAGAGAGTTTGATACAACTCTGATTATCACAGTGAATGACTGTCGGAGGAAACTCATGACCAAATAAACCAACCAGTAACTTATGAAGCCAAAGGGCCTCGCAACTAACCTGACTGGCTGCCATGTACTCTGGCTTGGCTGAACTCAAAGCAACCGACTTCTGTTTACGGCTGAACCAGGAAACAAGTCCTGACCCCAACCCAAAACAACACTCTGAGGTGATCTTCTTGTCAATGGCACATCTTGCCTAGTCTGAGTTTGTGTAGCCAACCAAACTCACTCCATCGCCTCTGACATAGTCCAGACCAAAATCCACTGTTCCTGCAATGTACCTCAAAACATGTTTTGCCCCAACCCAATGAACACTCCTCGGCTCCACCATAAACTGGATGAGAGTGTTCACGACAAAACAAATATCTGGTCTAGTGTTGACCAGATACATCAACGGCCCGATCAACTGCATGTATCTCGTAGCATCCGCCAACTGGGAATCTGAAGCGTTGAGCTTCTTTCAGTCGGTGACGATAGGTGTAGACATAGGCTTGCAGTCCTCCATCTGAAATTTGCTCAAGATGTCTGCAACATACTTCCCTTGTCCCAAGAAGATATGATCCTCTTCCTGCCAAACCTTCATGCCCAAGAAATAGTGCATCAACCTGATGTCTGTCATCTCAAACTCTAAAGCAAGACTCATCTTGCACTCAACTATGAGATGCTCTGCTCCCATGATGAACAAGTCATCCACATACAAAATGAGAATAAGCGTGTCCTCACCTCTAATGATGTAGTAGAGGTTAGGATCTGCGTCGCTCTTCTTAAACCCCATCTGAAGCAAATGAGAGTCTATCCGCGAATACCAAGCTCTGGGAGCTTGCTTCAGACCATACAGTGCCATTCTTAGAAGGCACACGTGAAACTCTTTCTCCAACACTTCAAACACCTGCGACTGCTCTATGTACACCTCCTCCTCAATAAATCCATTCAAAAATGCGGTCTTTACATCCATCTGATGTATCTTCCAACCCATCTTTGCCGCTATGGCAATGATACTCCGAATGGAAGTGTATCTTGCAACTGGTGCAAATGTCTCATCATAGTCAACTCCCTCTATCTGAGAGAATCCTCTCGCCACAAACTGGGCCTTGTGTTTTTCTATGTTTCCATTTGCAACATACTTGGTCTTATACAACCACGTAGAAGTCACAACTGACTTCCCCACTGGCCTCGACACCACCTCCCAAACATGATTCGCATAATGGAGTCATACTCCTCCAGCATGGCCTCTTGCCAAACCTGCTGGTCAACTGCTTGCGCAAATGTCTCAGGCTCTGAATTTGTGATGCTCGTCACCATCGCCAAATAGGACCCAAGCCTCTCTGGTGCTCTTCTATCTCTGAACAATCTCTTGGGCTCTCCAACATTCTCCTTGGCTTCCTTCAGGGTCTGCTGAAACCATCTCGGTTTCCTCTTCCCTAGAGTAACCAAAGGAGAAGCGACATCTTCGAGCCCAAGAGTCTTAGCCTCAGAACTAATCCCAATACTCTGAGATCCTGAAGCCTCTGCACCCTCTACCTGAATACTCTGCAATTGTGAACCTGAAGCGGTGCGAGGTGACACTATCACCCCTGAAACTGGTGCACTCGACACCTGAGGCTGTGCCCTCTCTGAAACATCAACCTTGTTATCACTTTGTAATTTCCCAGGCCGAGGAGGAAATAGGCAGGGGTAACCACAAAACCACTTGGAGTCAAGGATCTAGCCCTCCAAGACTCAGAGAGGGCTCTCTCTGTCTGATATAACTTTATTTGAAGGGGATGTTAGGCTAGTTATTATTGTGCATAGGTTTGTTTCTGGATTTGGTATATTTGGGAAATTGAAAACTCGAATTTACATTGGGTCATGGGGTCTACCTTTCTGAAAATGTATCTATCTTAGGTTTATAAGATTGTCTCCACAGGGTAGGATAGAAAGACTGCTGGATCAAATTGAATCAAATGAAAGTGAAGGAGAGGTAAAGAAAGGAAAGTCCATCAAGCAGAGGAGCAACTAAGAATTCCTATGCTCAACTTCAAACGAAAACATGCAGATCATTAAAAGACCAGAAATGGAGTGCACGAAACAAATTATGTTCTTACTCTTTCTTTTAATGATTAGACCAGGGAAAACATGAAATGGATCTACAGAGTAAGAAAACAGTTACCTAGAGAGGAAAAACATCACCAGGGAGTCTAACACAAGAATCCTAACTTTTTATTTCTGGAAGATCATGAATAAAAAATTACAAAGTATTCCCTGTGGGGCATGAATCAAAAGCTCAACAATCAACCCATTGTACATTCGACTTGTTACAATATATAGAACAGACTCTCCCTAGGCTCAGGAGGTCGAATTCAACCACCTCGGCCAAAAATAGAAATAAATCCCTGAAAGACAAGCTGAATTGCTGAAAAAAGGGGTCAACTTAGACATTTGTTTCTCCTCAACGGTGACACCTATGTATAAACTGAAAGAGGTTATTGTAGATGAACATGTGCTGGACAAAACCTCTTTCGGTTTTTCCAATTTCATCTCCAGCTCGCCGAAACAACTCCCGCAAAATCATGACTGAAACCAGAAAAAATGGAAGCCTGAAAAATAGGGCTCAAAGATGGTTTCGATTCTCCCTTCTCTTGACACCTGTGTAAATTCTGGGAGAGGTTTTTGTTCTTCAGCCCGTGCTAAACAAAAACCTCTCTCGGATTTTGAAAATTCGTTTCCATTTGCTCTGAATCCCTCTCGGAAGTCTACTGGTCAAAACTGGTAAAAAAACGGTTTTGTGAATTTGGGGGGGTGGTTTTGCAGGGGGAAGGTGGTTTTCTCGGACCCCCTTGGGAAAACCAGTTTAGAATGAATGAATGAAGGTGCCCAAGCTTTCCTCACATAATGCTTCCATTCTCCTCTCAATGCTCCTCTCCAAACTCTCCAAGTGAACAAATGAGTGAATGAGCTTCTCTTTGCCCTACACGCCCCTTTTGAACCATCCATAAGGAAACCTAGAGTTCAATGGCCAAGATCACTCTTAGCCATCTCTAATCGATGGGTGAGATATTCTCACAAGTATCTCACTTAGAAACCCAATTTGGATTAAGTTTCTTAAGTTCACTTTATGTCCCTCAATTCACCCACAATGTGAATTAATAGTCACTTTTTCCTTAAGTGACAAATTTCACCTTTTTGACTTAGGATAAAGTCAATGTGGAATTAGACATAAAGTACTAGTTATAAAGGGTCAAATATTTCCCTCTTGTGGTTAGAGACCCACAACCACAAGGGGACCACTTCCCAAGGTACACCAAAACTCAATATCGCAGACACTCGAGTTGGACATAACAAATATATCCTTGACTCGCCCTTCAACCTTTTACGAGCTTAGCCAACGAGGGGTTTGGTTACAACTCATATGCATAAGCCGACAATCTATTTCTCACTTTAGGATTGGATATAGAAAATCCCCTGCCCCATATTTTCTCTATTGATGTTCCAAATATGTCAAAGATAGATACCAGTCAAAGAGCATTGATTTAAACTGACATGGCATTAAAGTGATACCTTTCTGGAGCTTTGATCATGATCATTGAAAAGAGAGTTGATATTGGGTCAAAGATGGTCAATGTTTGTGTGCTCATGAGTAGTGACAAAAGATTAAATGAGGGAAAGTTTAATTAAATTTGATTATTTTAGGGATGGAAATATTGAATAATATAAAGCTTTAAAGAGGCCAAATTATTTTAAATATTTTGAGAGTTAGTCCAAATTTTCAATCATCATTTATTGAGTTTTTCTCCATCTCGAGTGAAATGTACAAATTAGAAGATATTTTAACCCGTAACTTTGGACAATGATAACTTTTGCTTATGAAGTTTGAAGTCTATCATTTAACCCATGATTTTGGGTTTTTGCAAAGAAGATCTATGCATTTGCATAGATGGAATTCATGTTTGAGAAGGATGGTTTCTTTTTTAGTGCATGCAAACATATCTTTCCCTTGTGGTTTGAACTTTGGTTAACTATTTTTTACTATCTCATGGTTTTCCCATCCTTGGCAGGGGCTTGCCTTTAACATTCTGTCTCAGAGGTAGATTTGATCTTGTGGACGTTTATTAAAAACAAATAAATCATTCAATCAATCTCTCTTTATCTCTCTTTATAATGTTATTTCCTAGGGTATTAAGAGATTAGTTCCTAACATTAGTATCATTACCAAGTTGATAGTTTTCATTCCTCTTGTTAACACAATGGAAGGTTAGCAGTGAAGGACCATGTTAGAATATGAAAGATTGTGCTCGTTTTACCATTGACAATACCCTTGTCACCCAACCATAGGCCGAAGCCACCCTCCGAGCACCTTAACCTTGACAGAGAATCACTCCGGAAGCAAA